>JAAAKL020000668.1:0-32945 GCA_010016065.2 Carybdea cf. marsupialis auct. non (Linnaeus, 1758)
AACGTTATTTGAAAGAGTTCTGTCTGAGTTTCTTAAAGAGTATTTTCAAATTGGTTTTTAATACCTGCATAGTTCATCGACACGAACAAATTGATCATTTACGACCAGACACTGCCCAGTCCTAGTCATCCAATGGCGAACATTCTTAGACAAAAGATGAAAGGAAAAGTTAAAGCAAACAAATATGAATGATATTTTGCGGATATTGTTATTAAAAATGATGGCTTTAAATTTCAGGTCGATGTTGTCAAAAGTTTCTGAATGCACGTTGATAGACATGGTACCGTTAAGCCTGTTCTGGTTCATCGTGTTGCGTAAGTACGTCTCTGTACGTCTCATTGCAGTAACTGCACGTTCACTTGTAGCATTGCTTGCTGGCATTACGAGGCAATACTTTGCTAACATTATCACTTGATCTAACAATAAACGTTGACCTTTGCTGAGCTTTTGTAAATGCTGCACAACTTCCATCAGAGTAAAACCTCGAAGAATCATCTTTAAACGAGAACGACAAACTCTGTAGCTGAACTTGTAGCTCAGTGAAGTCAAACTCATTATCATATTGCCTTCTCAGTAAATTCTATATGCATATTAGTATCATCAAGCTTTTCGACCTTGTTTATTTTTCTAAAAAGGCAAAAACATTTATTCGTTTACTTTAACACCATACTTATTTTACATCTTTGGTCTTGTGGAGGATCAATATTTCTTTCCATGTAAATTTACCGAAACCCTGGCATTATCTTGGCGAGTAAATTTGAGCTTAAATCTAGGTTATCCTTGTCGCGTTTTCTGTTTACGACATTTTTGTTGCTGGCGTCCAAATGCTCTAGGAAGGGCAGTATACGAAAAAACCATGGTATTGAACAAAAAGTACTTTGACTCTAAATATTGGAGGGGCTTCAGCCCCCCAGCCCCCTAAAATTGCACCCTGAAATCTCGGAGTGACGGCGTATCATTGACGACTGTACTCGTATGTTGGGGGATGGGAGCTTCTGACGAATTTAGACTTCAATCCTCCCACACCCCTCAAAAACTTTTAAGAATAGAATAACGCAGAAAAAAGCAATCACCTCTAATATAGTTATAGTGAAGTTATCAAGACTAGCAGCATCCCTAGTTTCACTCTCTCACTGGGGGCTGACCATAAATTAGTGGCAAAGCGACGTTGTTATAATTGCGTCACTACATTGTTATAAGCCATCTTGGATATGGAGAAGCAACCATGTGTTACTAGAGCATACACAAAGAAAAATAGATAATGAAAAGCCCCAAAATATAGAAATGTAATTTAACTGTCGACACTTTCCCGGAAGATCTCTAGGCATGTTGGGCCTTGAAAAAGAGGATGGTTTAATGTGATTTCTCATCAATTGAATAATAAAACCCTTGAGGTAATTTTCTAAGCTTTGCCTGATGTCACTACAGTGTGTACAATTGTAGTTGTAGAGGATGATGTTGATCTTTACTTCAATAGCGCATAATTAGTACAAAGTATGTGTATATCACCTATTCATTCACACATTCTACATGGCTGTAGGTACTATCATCTAATGATTCTTACTCTCTTACTTTTTTCTTCTTGCTCAATTCAGTCTATGTGGTAGAGATAATACAAAACCTTTGAGCCATACCTTTGCTGTGGGTTGATAGAGTGCCACTGCCTCCAGGATACCCTCGCAATCATCCTCAGTCGCTTCGTGAATTTCTTTCATATCATAACTGCTGGCTTTATAAACATCTCCTAGGTCATATACTCGTAGTTATAGGGAAAGCAAGGTGCTCTAAACCCCGAAAGGGGGGCCCAATCTAGGACCACGAGTATCATAAGATCTGTCTTGGGTTGCATTCACACAGCTTTAGAGGAGCCCCGATGCCTTCACCAGCCCCATCAGCCCCACAATAAGCCGGATTCATAGTGGGAACTTTGAAAATACTTTCAAAGGTCTGCCTTCTACAATAAAGCAACTTTCGACTTGATAGGCACCCCAGCTACAGAGTAAAGTTACAACAGCTATAGAAGCACTTGGGGGGTCCTTGATGCCGCCCTAAGCCGTAGATTACAATAGAACCCTAATGAAACCCATAGGAAATCCTCTGGGACAAATCTACTGCTTGATAACAGATTATAACAGAACTTAATAGGGAGCGATATATTCTAATGAGAAATACAGAGAAATACAGAGAAATACAGAGACATAGTTCTTCTACACTCTTTGTGGATTTACCAGAGTAAAGAAAGTAGTTTGCATCAAGGCAGTTTAAAGGATTCAAAGGTCACATACACCAATCTATTAGTAATAGTAGTGCGCCACCACACTCTTCGGGCTTCAGGTTTTAAGAGCCTATGAGCAAGGGTGTAGCATCAATCTCTGTCATCACTAATGGATAACATAAAGTATCAAATAATATTTGAAAAATTGTTTGATAGCGTTACATTGAAAAATTGGACCGCTGAAAATAAGTTATTAGTTAATTATGTTGCAGAAAGCCCTTTACATCTCACCTATTATTCGTCTAAAGCCTGAGATTGTACTGCTGTTTATCCATATGGTCTTTACTTTTAAAACCTATTACAAGGGCATAGACAAAATGTTGATCCACCGTTAAAAGTGATTAGCATGGAATTAGAGTCTGTCATATCGAGAGTCGCATTCATAATTTTCTATCAAAAATACTGTTTTATTTTGAATATCTTTAATGACTTCCAATAGACATTTTAGTTGGGATTACTGTAAAGAATAACTAGTTATTATGAGGTTAATAACTGTTTAGCTACCAATGCCTTATTTTTATTAGAAAAGTTCAAGATTGTATGACAAATACATTGTCAATCAACGATAGACAAGGATTCCAGGGTTCTCTTGGTCCAAGTGAAATAGCTAAAAGTCGGGTAATCCGAGACGTCATTCAAAAAGATATTGAGATCTTTTCTATCTCTACCATCTTCTTCCTCTTCTTTTCTGCCTCTCTCTTTCCACTTACCTAATCCTTTTCCTCTTTTGTTTCTTCTCCTCCGTCTTCCTTTTGGTTCCCAAGTAAAGAAGAGTGACAAAAGTTGAATTCTTCGATACTTTCCAAAGCACACAGTTCTGTCATTGCGTCTTCTTCTAGAACATCATATCACGGACATAGATTCTCGGGGACGGGGCGACTCATCCCCCTCACTTTGGGACAACAGCTGCTTTTTACCCCTACTCTTGGACCCAAACATGTCAAATTGTCCACGTGTTACTCTTTTGGCCCCTCGCCCCCACCACATCCTTACAGCGATCTGCTCCCATGTCTCAAATTATTCCTTTTATCAATTTACCAAATACTGGTGTACGCAGTCTAATAGTGAGACATGCCCGTAAATAATGTAGGACGCTATTTCCTTTGTGCTATCAACTTTGACAATTTACGTCATTTCTGACATGAGAACTTTCCATTTGGTCTCTTGGTTGATTCCCATCGAATCCTGGTATAATCCACTTTAATTTCCTAGATATGCGTAATTAACACACACACAAATATGAAGTTGATATGGTCTACAGAATTCTTCAATTCATTGATTTAACGATAATGTTACGGATCCATCAATGTAAGGCCAAGGAATAGGAAAATATCTTCAGTTCACTTGATCTAAGTTAATGTTTTGAGCTATAGTGAGTATGGCACAGTTCTAACTCTATTCCGTTCGAGGAGTAGAGTTCTGGGCTTTTTGATCACCATTTTGTCCCATTAATTTATTTCGCCTATACATGTTAGAGACTTGAAACTTTCTAACTTTTACAATTTTTATATGTCTTTTACAAAATATCGCTTTTGATGCTAAATATTTTTGCAAATTTTGAATATTTGCGTTTTCAAGTTATACTGCTCCTTTAGCCTTTACGGTGTTGCAGTGCTTAAACAACAGTTAATGTTACTTGAATAAAGTCGGTGTTAACTAAATAAACATGGTGTTAAATGAATAGATGCAGCGCTAACTGAATAGGGGCTTGACTGAAATATAACCAAGGCACCCATGAGATCTAAATAAGAGCAAACATAATATGCGTAGAAATTAGGCTTCAAAACGATATTTTCAATTTTAGCACTTCCTATCTCAGATAAAAATCTGCATGTGAGATTATAATTGTATAATTAAATGAAGATTATAATTTTTGGCTAGCCGAAATATGATTAAATCTATTACCTATCTGAATGGAGACATTACTCTCAAATTTGTGACATAAATGTTTAACAACCACAATATAAGTGTCATAATAAAACGACCCAGATACGTCATAAAGAAAGTCAATTTCTTACTTTGATGTTCATACCAGTTTTTAGGTAGATTATTTGCTGTTTCGAAAATAGAGCTTGTTAGTAAATAATTGATGATAATATTGAGATTTCTGCTACTATTATCATAAAACTTTAGTTGTGTTGTGTACAGCATGTCGGTCGTTTTTTTCAATTTCAAGAATTGCCAAATATTTTGACCCCAAATGTTTATTAGTGTATTTTGAGGCACAGGTTACGCGATGAACTTGATAAAGTGCGTAACTGTTCTCTAACTGGTTCCTAACAAATTACTACCTTGCTAGCTCTTATCAGGACCGAGGTTTTCTGGCCCAGTGTCAAACCGAGCGTTCTCGTTAGATGTAGTAAAAAAATTTTTGATTAGTGACTTAGATTCAAGATGTGAGTACAACTGTTTACTGCTGAACTAAATCAGATAAAAACTAACCAGAGGTTTATTCATCATGTGGATCAATCTCGACATTTCTTGCGTCCCCTAAGACAGTTACCAACAACCTTAAATTAGTCTAAAATATAAATAAAATGGATATTCAAAACGAGACAAAGGAACATCTGCTAGTAAATGACATTATAAACAATAGATTGTTTACTTATACAAGTGGCAAACATTTCAAAGTGACGTTTTTTGATTGACATGAAGTTATTTACCCATTGCAACTTTGATCAACCCCAGCGCTGGAATCACATTTTTCCTGTTGGACACTCAGGTTCATCCACATGCGGAGTCAAAGAAAATAGAGGTGACACGTCTGCTCACTTGTCTCAAAGATCAAATTTTAAATTGGCCCAAATCCGATGAGAAAATTGGGGTGACGAATTAGAAGAATTGGATGACCACGCCCACGCCCTATTGTACGAAAATGAACTTAAAATCTATAAAACTACAATTTTAGGCTGCCGCCGCTACTAGGTTAATGTGATGCGTTTCTAATATCTTAGTACCCGTCTAGAAGATAATTAAACTCTCATTATACTAGCCAAAATCCACCTGGCCCTGATTTAAGTCCTTAGTGCTGCAACGGTTTGTCTGATACGGGCATGGGTCGCCATAACAACTACTTCTGTGTTTTTAGAAGCTGTAGAGTAACTCCGATGTTTACAAGATTTATAACCCTGAACTGTCGACTAAAATCAACCCGCAAATACTAATTCGTCGGTAATTGACTAAGTCTACGCCTAGCAAACTGCAAGCCTTTTAGATAAATATGCTCAGTTAGATTAATGTAATTTGGTGTATAAAGCAGCAGTTTTACCTTTTGGATAAAATAAGAAGAGACTTGTTCAACTTTTTAACCAACTTGACATACTTTCCGAACTTATCTAGAAATAGTTGAGAGATAATTCAAGCTAATCTTGATTTTGAGGATAATGCGTGATGGCTGCCTGCTGTTCGGAGACTGCATAACTTGCATTACATGTCCAAGTCACAATGTCATTGAATTGATATAGCTCTCATCAGATTGCTGTTCTCGATCATAAATAAATAGATTTCGAACTGCTTCTCAACATTGCGGGAGACGCATCGGGCTTTAGCCGACACTGTCGTAAGCACTTCACTCATCACCATGTTTTAATATGCGGATACGGAAGATAAAACATTTCCTATAAAAGAGAGTGACTTAATATTTTGGTCTGTCTGCCAGTTTAATACACAAATTAGGTAAATACGCAAAACCTGAAATAAAGTCTAATTTCTTCATAATGCTTTACCTATCTTGGAATTTAACGTCGTTGAATTTTAACAAGTTCAGGAAACGTATCATGCTCTGTTCTCTTCCATTCTTTATTTGTGTTCCATTCTAAACTATAGGTTTTATGAAATATGCCCACTACCCTCATCTCAGGCTAGAAGTTATAGTTAGAACTTACAACCGGTTACTCTTTATAAAAAGGTACATTGAAGTCTGAGAAAAAAATCATTTAATATTGAAATGGATATTGATAAAATTCTTAGTTAAATCGGACGTGTTGAGAAAAAAAGAAATATCCATAATTGCATCCTATTTAGGCATAAAATCATGAAACATAGAGACACAGTTGGAAAAAGTAATTCATAAGTGATTTTTAAGTCAGATCGAAGACCCTATTATTATGTAGACAGCCTTCATAATTTTCAATTTCTAGTCCCGGCTCGAAATAATTACCATTTTTTTAAATTTTTTTTTTCAATTTGTCATATTTTTTTTAACCATTTCCACGAATTACAGTTGAAGTATTTATTTACATGAGTTGCATAAATATATAATTTGTAGAGTGTACTTACATTGCAAGTAGATGACTGAGTGGAGAATGGCTAGGCCCCCGAGAGAGTGTACGCCAGACCAGCGGTTTCTTTCATGGAGGCCTCGGTCAAGCCATAGATCTTTGGGATATATGGTATTCATAAATCTATGGGTAATACAGGCTGGGTCATCCAATTACCAATAGTTACCATTTAGAAATTCAAGAGGGCCTGTTAATCTGTAAACCGCTGCACCGGATTTGCTAAGACAGGATAAAGTAACTGAAATTCTCCCTTTGACTGAGATTATGGAAGTATTTAGTAACTTAAAAATTGTCGAGAAAGACGGTTGCCACTGTCTAAATTTAAAAGGCTTCGTCAGACCTCATCGAAGCTGTAGTCAACAGGCTACTGTATAAAGTGAGGATACTAGAGATTCTAATGCAGGAGAGGAAGAAGGGTTTGAGTGAAATCTTAAGGAACTGGGAAATAATTTTTGTATCGTTTAAATGCGAGATAATAGGAAGAATGACTCATTGACAGAGTCAGGACAGAACGTGACAAGAAGGGCAATGGTTTTAAAGAAGACTGGTGTAAAAGAAGTATGTAGCACATCAAGCTTATTATTCATTGTAGCAATGGATTGCGAGAAGAGCACTGAATAAAAGAGACACCATCGTTCGATCGTGTTTTACATCCAAGTTAGATGATCTTGAGTTTGCATAGCATTAATTTATACTGGCATGAAAAGGGCAAATGCAATCTAAGACGGCTTGCTTGAAGGAAGAAGAAAAAGAGGTAAATGAAAGATTATGTGTCAGATCATGAGGAGGGATGCTGCGTATCAAGATCCATTCGAGATAAAACGCAAAGATCTCAAACAGGTGGACATCTGTCTCTACTCAGAAATCACAAGGAAAGGGAATGAAAAGTATGAAGGGCAGTATTGCCTCATATGGTTGTCTATAGAGGATACGAAATTCCCTCTGGAGAATCATGAAGTTCATGCTCTGCAAGAGTTCAGTGGTCACATTCTCCATTGCATGGCTGCTAAAATCTGCGATTAACAAAGGAAACAAAATTGCTATCGAACACTTGTCTCAGAAAGATGCTCTCAAGATCAAATTACAACATCTATTAACGACCAAAGACATTCGTGAACGCACATCAACTATACAGATTAGACGTGCACCTTGTGAGATGAGATTTCACCTTACACAGTCTTCGTAAAGAGACCAGCAGAGACATCAACGATGCTCAAAGACCTAGGACTGCTTGGTGGCAAGCTTCAATAACAGAAAGCCAGCAAGAATGACGGAAGATGTAGACGGAGATCCAGGCGCTAGATGAAGAGAGAAAAAGGAGAACATTTTACTGCGGAAGCCATATTTACAACATTGGTGGATGAACAATGGAACAAGAATAGAGTCAATATTCGACACACTGACAATAGATAACATATTTCAAATTTGGCAAACCGCCTAACCTTTGACAAATAAATAATATATTTTCAATTTTGCGTGGCGTATCACTAATATCAATATGAGAGAAAATCAGTACTAAAGTATCACTCAGTTTTTGAGTCGAACAAATTCCAAGCAGGATGATAAAGTATTTTAATGTATGAACAGCGTTTAATCAGCAGAACATAAAGAGATTCAAAATATTGAGTTTATCAGTTCATCCTGTAAGATTGAAGTCAGTTTGTCAAATGTTTAATATCTGGACGCACGCGCACTGCTCACTTTGGATGATCTGTGGCTGAACCCAAAAGATGTTCATTTCTTCAATGGGGAGTCCGGGTACTTCAAGGTTAGAGTTTAGACGAAGTGATGAAGACAACAAGTTATATTGGGTAATTTTATTAAACATTTCCTTGATATTTCTTATTGACGGTATTTATTGGATTAACTCTCTTTGGCGCTTATTACATGTTTGAACCTTAAGAGCGGTTGCGTATTCAAGTGAAGGGAGGGGTGGGGGGGGGAGGGGCATGTTGGCGGCTTTACGTTTACAAATCGTGGAAATTGTAACTGCTTCAAATAGGAAAAAACAATAAAGAGTAATAACTGAAAGAGAAGATATTTGAAGTCAAGGTTTCCTATAGAGTATTCTTTGGTACATTCAAAGACAAGTTCAGTCTAGCTGTGTTGGTGGGGGATGATTGTTTCGTCTTAGAATGAGCTTTTATTACACAAAAACGGCATCCTCAGATGAATATTTTAATTCAATAAAGATGTCAAGTCAGTTTATTATACACTGATAATAAGTACAACTATTGTAACGATAAAAATTGCAATATGCAAGAAATGTTACAGTGAACGTTCATTTGCTATACAACTTTTGGATAAGACGATTTTACTACTAAACCATGTTGTTGTTATGTAAAGATACTTATTAAATTGAGGATACGTAGAAATCGTATCCTCTAGTAGCGTATCGTCACTATTTGATACCCCGTCTACTAAACGTTCTACTATAAAGGAGCTCTAATAAAAGATTTGCAGATCATTATTTATTGCTTTAATGCCGGAAGGTTTTTTATAGAAAATAGCCTTGCCACAATCATCTTTACATCGATCAATGCATACCGATATGCAAAATTATATTTAAAAGCATGTGATAGTTACGCGAGGGAAGATGATAAAGGGTACAGTTTGTTAAGTTTAGAATGGCCTTTTCTCATAACTATTTTAAGCATATTTTAAAAAGTGGTGGAACAAGTGCCCTTCCTTAGTAAAGTGTTTGTCTTCTGTCACTAAAAAAGGAAAGAAAGTGGACAGTTTCTTACTGCAGCAGCTGCAGAGGGCCAATTGCACTTGGAGATGGGGCTTAAACGTATCCGGGCTAAGCATGTTAAGCCCCGTTTGATTCTAGAGGTGGCGTCCTCTGTTCCTACAAAAGTTTCTATTCAATAACCTCGGTTCCTTTCGATTCATTTTGCACAAAAACAGGCAATCATTTTTGCCTAAATTTTGACTTTTCAGAAATTATCTAGGGCACGATGTCCCGGTGACATTCCCTCCCATGTACCTTTAGGAAACGCCAATATATTAACCAAAATAGGAGATATTGTGTTGTTATTTACTATTGAGCATGTTAGCAAGTAACAACCATGTGATGTCAAGTTATAGGCATATTTATATCAATAGTTATTGTCAGGAACAGGATATCTCTCTTTCAGCCTATCAGTTAAAGGAGGAGGGATAGGTTCAACGTTTCTTTATCTTTCTAAATGTCTCAAGAATGAGTTAGCCAGTCTTTCTGAAACCTTTTGACTTTTCTTAAATTATCTTTGGGAGAAAATTGAATAATTAAGAGAATCTGTAATTGCTAGTGACGACATTATAATTACTGTACTTAGAGTCGTTTAAAATGACAATAAATGTCTATGCAGAATCAATCACTTTTCAAGACACAAATAAGGCAGGATACACATAAAATGGTCTCTTCACTCACTTTTAGATGTATTATCTTTTAAACATTAAATATATTAACCTTATTAACCTAATATTAATCTTTCAGAGTGGTGGCCATTCTCTGAACAAATTTTTTTGACAGTGCTGAAGTACTTTCAGTCAACTTTAGAATCGATACTCTTCATCGATAGTATGTACCTACTTCCTATGGGGTAATAGAATATAGTTAACTGCTCACGCATGCCTCTCTTTCTAAATAGATATTCCTAGGCATTCTTATTTTATGAGAGAGATATTCATGCACATTTCTTAACTCTAAGTTACTTGAAGATACATTCAGAAAGGAGATTGACAACCATTGGCAGTATTTATATTAAGGAATAGTTATGTGTGCATTCCTTTCAATGCATGACGAGTGGCTTTTCATAACACGGAGAGTAAACTTATGTCTTCCTTACATTTTCCTACTTCCTTTGGTGACTATTTATCAATGATCTCCCGAATGTGTTCAGAGTACCCAGGGTGTAACTAAATGAGTAACAGGCATAACAGTGTATACCATTTTTGAGTATATACATCTACGGGAATTTTTAGAATCTTGAAATAATAAACCAGAGAAACAGAATCAATTCTTCCCGATCTGTGCGTCTCATTCTTATATTTACTTTGGGAATTTTGAGATAAACAGAAAGGAGCTTCATTTCTTAAAACTATTGTACGTTAGAGCAATAGAAGCAGCAGCAGTATCTCATGATACCTTCCTCCTCTGAATAAGATTTTATTATTGTCTCTAATGTTGCATTCATTCTGTATATCAGAAACTGCACGGGATACGGGAGTGCATTTATGAAGATCACCTTTATCGTATTTTTACATCATCTTGCGTACTAGTTGCTGCCTCTAGAAGAACCAATCTCTATATGTAAAATTTACATGATTTACATTTTTACATTACATAACCGTGTTAAATTTGCTCTGAACATTTCCTTCCGTACCATGAATTTGGTGTCTCTCTCTGTGCATGTTTCCACACTTTAAATATTTCTCCGATGCACTGTTTAAAACAATGACAGTTGATTTTATGATGAGAAGGGTATGAATCCTTATAGCTTAAATGGGTAATGGAAGAATATTGTTATCTCGTTTTTAAAGATGATAACTAAGAATGATTTCCAAAGAACGAGAGCTTCTGACTGTAGCAAGCAGTCTAGTTTACATTTTATTACCTCAGATTAGAACTTCTAGAAGAAGGTGCTTCTTCTGGAAAAAAATGTTTTACGAATATTCTTTATTTTAATTCAGATTAATTTTATTATTGTATTTATTTTAATATTTTATTATTCTATTCATTATTTTAATTTAGATAAACTATTACATAATACATGAAGGTCAAAATAAGTCTTTCGTGCAAATGGTTTAATTACTCCGGCTTTCTCAGTCAGTATTCGCTTATACCCGTGGATGCATTCCCTCCATTGTCTCTCTTTTATTTCTTCATTATACACACATAGCCCCAACTATCTCCCGTAATATATTAAATAAATGGTTTCATTCAAATTTTGTACTTAGAGATTTACTGTCTGCACTAATATCTTGACCCACATAGCTCCACGATCGTGTTAAAGATGGTGGTGTAGAGGTTAAAATCATGTATGTTTTTTAATAATTTAGAATACCATGTGACTAGAAAGAGGGTGGTCATGAAATGCTGAAGTATAGGGCTAAAGCATATTGCATAAAAATTATTTTATGACACGGCTATGAACTCGGTAAAAATAGGAAACTACAGTGACTGGCCAGGGTATTTGATGGGGAAAATATTTAACATGTGGAGTGGTGATATTAAAAAAAGAAGTTTTTATAGTGTTCCAAGATTACTAGAAGAAAAAAGTGGCAATAATGTATCGAGGAATTGATTAGACGCAATCCCCATATCAGGTAAGGGTATTGTGTGCTGCTAAAATGTGTCAGATTCACCCGACAATTGTCTATTGATAGCATTCAATAGTGTACTGCATTGATTACGGTTATAGTTACACTTTACTTCATAAATCCATCATCCGCCTTGTAAAGTGTAAACCACACGGCACTGGAATCCAAGAGATCAAGCTCACTCAAGTCTATCACGGTACGTCCTAAAGCGTACTTCACTCTCTTTGCTTTCTGAATGAGAGGAGTAGCACTTTTGACAACTATGTCTAGCTTCCTACTTTTACAATCATCTAATGAATTCACAGTGTATTCCAATGTTTCATCAAAGATAGGGTTGCTTGAATGACGAACAATTTCTGTTGTAAAGCGACTGCTTCTAGATCGGTCAGGCAACAGATAAATTCTCACGTATGGATTCATATTATCATTCTTAAGATTCTTATTGGCTGGTAGCAAGTCACGTGCCCTGTAAATCACAACAGTGAGAGAGGTGGATTCTTCTTTATAACTTATCGATAGACTTATTTCACCTTGAGGTGTTGTGGGCTTGAAATCATCGCCATGCATTCCAGAAAGAGATTCCAGGAAGCGGCCTCCACGCCTCAGTATGTTAGAGGCTGACTTAGTACTCCAATTTCGTCTTGACGAGGGTGTAACAGCCTTTATTTCAGAGCTTTCACTGCTTTTACGGCTACTGCTTGAACTTAGGGAGCGCTCGTTGATAGATCCTTGTTTCTGCCACGAATGAACAGGAGATGTGCCTCCATCCTTTTCAGCAGCACTGGGAGGGGCTGGAAGCTCGTGATTGTCTGTAAAAACCTCAGTATCAACATTGCCATTAACCTCCGTTATTCCAGTGTCGACATGTAAATGTGACGATTTGATTAAAGCACGAAGGGTAAACTTCACAGTTATTGTAGCATTGTGGCTAGAGTCTTTCAAACTAAAGGGCTGTTCGAAACTCATGTCCTTGATATTGAGTAAAGCACCTATTTTAAAAGTGACACTTCCAATTGCTTTGTCCTTTTTATAATCATATACGGAAAGCTCAACATCTTGGTACTCTGGGTCATGTATCAAAAATCGAAACGACTGCTCCCACACTGGATTAACAGTATCACATATTCGAAACGTTTCGATTTTCTCGTTTCCAACACATATTCTACACACGGGATTGCAAGTTCCAGATGATCCTGCATACGGGAGATTTCTAGCTGAGTCTATATATACAATTAACGCGGCTTTTGATATGGTGTTCTTTTTGGTCGGGGTGGTGTCAGGGTTGTTCCTTATGACATCCGCGTCTGTTGACAGTTCAAGCCACGTCAGCTGTAGATGTAATTTTCCTTGTTTAACATTTTCTAAAGGTACCCATAAATCTTTATAGCCATGTTCTAAAACCTTAGCCAAACTTATTCGCTTTGAACCCAACGATTCGTCCTTGGTGGAACGGTCTTCGTCATAAACATGAATATAAACAAAACGTGTTTCAACCTCATCAACACATGTTTCAAAGATTTCGTTCCACACTGGATTGAGCTCGGTATATTTGACGGATGTCTTAAATTTCACGGCTCCAACAAGCAATTTAACATAGGGATCAGATGTATTTTTACCGATTAGACTTATATCTTTGGCCATGAGATCCTTAGCTTCCACAACTTTTAAGCGGAGAACTCCGTCCGGTAACGGGTTCTTCAGGTGTCCTGCACTAACTCCCTGAGCTAGAGGTATTACATACCGATTAGGAAGAACCATAAAAGAAGCAAGAACATCCGAAACTATATTTCGCAACATACTATTTAGTCCAGGAGTCTCAAGTACGTTTAAAAGGTTAGTTAGCTCAAAGTCCACCATTGGTCGATTTAAGAAATATATTGCAAGGCCCCCTATTAAAGGAGACGCTGATATCAGAGGATGTAAAATAATTCGAAGTGTTCCTCGTATCTGAACGTCTTCGATTCCCACTTTTAACCCTTTAGTAACAAGAGTAATTTTAGCATCTCCTGAGTAGATGACGTCCACATCTATTACAATTTCGTTTCGTTTGACTTTGTTTATATAGGTTTTAACACCTCCTACCCTTGGTGGGATATCTCCAAGACTAATCTTGTCGAACGATATTCCGCTCAGAGAGCTTGGAACATTCTTGCGGAGCTCCGGTTCAACTGTCTCACGTAGAAGGTCTTCTACCATATCATTTATGAATGGCCACATCTGATACAGAACAAGATTAAACCATTCCGCCCGCTCGGTGTCAGGGAAGAAAACCCATGATGGCAACTCTGACAGACTTGACATGACAGTATCTCGTTCGCTCCTCATGATGGACTTGGCCAGTGATTTTTTGGCATCCTTCTGTGCTCTATGATGACAAAATGTCATATAAAGAAAGACAATAATGACTAGCCATGCAACGCTGAAGGAGAAATACCCAAGTAACCAAATGAAGAACAATGTTGCGAGATGTTTTAGAAACCGATTTAGCTTTACCAGGGCTGTAAATGATTCTTGTGGCTTTTCACTTTCCTGTACCGGTACCTCCATTGTATATATAGAATCAGCTCTGTAGCAATAACTTTGTTCTTTATGCAGTTTTCCTCGCTTTTTTAAACCCCGCGGGGTATTCATGGTTGCTCTCTGTTAAGAGAAAAAAGTTGTACACAGATATTGAAATGTTTAAAATAAGCAGAGAGAAGAACTATTTTCTATTTAAGAGAAGGAAAAAATCTAAATTAAAAAACTGAACGCAACGTAGTACAAAAATTCTGTTAGGATATACTTTTAAGACTACCGTAATTAAAAAAAGCATGTGTCTCTTAAAAGACAAGCAAAAATGGACTAAAATACAAGTGTAGATTGTCTTCTACCTTTTTTTTAAGTTAGCTGCCATGTATCTGATTCAGTTTAACTCCAATGATGCATACTATAGCTTTCAGTGTCTCTTTTCAGCAAAACTATCGCACCACAAACTTGCCAACTACTTCAAACTACGTTTCTTGCTAATATCGTGAAAACCAGGGATTGTTATTTGAACTTGTTACTGAGGGTGACACAGTAAGAGAAAGCTTTCGTCATTACATGACATGGAGTTTTGAAGATAAGTTATGGGAAAAAACGTTGATCTGGCACAATGATACTTCATGCGCAAGTTGTACGGAGAACGGATTTGTTAATTTGTTAAAGGACAAGATCATTTTACAAAACCGGAGATTACCTTAGGAGATTGTACCGAAGTAACTCAAAAACTCTAGTGTATTCTTTAAAGCAGATGTTTCTCTTTCATTTGATAGTGTGTACCTCTACGTTTCTGTATCACTATTCATTTCCATTCTTCCCTTCAGAAAGTTTAGCTACTGTTCATACATGAGAAGGACGGTGCAATGAAATAAAAATAGGGGTCGTTGAGAAATGAGGCGATTGTAAGCCGCACAACAACGGAGATATTTGTTATCATTGCAGGTGTCAACTTATTTTACTTGAAAAGGGAGAAAGACTTCATTTTTGCATAAAATTGAAGAAATAATTGCAAAGGGTACACATGCCTCTTACTTCTAAGAGCAACGACACTAACAATAAAATTGGTAAGAAAACTAAAAGACCATCACTGAGCCATACGTAATAACTAAAACATTGTTTAAAATATCGATCAGAAATGACATAGATAGGAACAAGCCTCATGCCTTATCAATAAATTTTCTACTTGGAACTGAATTATCCCCCAGATTAGACCACGAAAGATCTACGAACGGACCTCACAGTTTTACGTTTTAGCCTATACCTATGTCATATGACTACAGCATTGATTTATCATTTACTGCCAAAGTACGCAGAAAATTGGCTTCAATGCTAAGTGCTCTTCTCGATATTTTTCCTTATTATCATGAGCCTTTGCAGAAGGACCTAAAACATTATTTTCCCATGAGTACATGTAATCTTCGTATTTTTGCGAAATGGAAAACGTCTACTTAAGATTTCATGTCAAAAAACGTTAAAACCGTATAGTTCAAATGTTTACGGCAGGACAACACACAAAGCTTAAAGGGCCGGAAAATTTTATTGCTCTTCTATATAGATGTGAGATGTTTATGATAAGTAAAATCATTCTTTTCCAACAGCACAACTGAACGATGATGTTGTTTTAACTTGGAAATTACAGTGTCTAATAAATTATTAGAAAACATGGAGGCTTTAAGGAGGCATATGTCACTTTGCAGATTTATATTTTGAAACAATTTTATCAACTTTTAATTAAATCAGGTCCTTGATGCATAACATATTAAATTGATTAAGGCAATGTGTATAATTGTCACTTATTATCGTCACTTATCGATCATTATCATTTATATTGTTATTAACATTAAATCAATAAGTATACGATGTGTTCCGATATGTTCAAAAACGTTCATTTGATAGATATTGCAATATGTAAGATTATTTTCTGATTTTCCAACCTTAGCAGAGTTGGGGTTTGTCCTTATAGCAGACCTTTAGATAAATTAGACTTAATGGCATCCCTATAACCCAAAAAATGAGAAATACTATTGTTTTTGATGAATTAAGTACGAGATTCAGTCTCTATCTAAGGGATAGGTACCTTAAAAGCATATAAATATCCTTTGTTTAAATCTAACAAGAAGAAAAAGTGACGTTATCTCTTTACTTCTATCTGAGGGGCTCCCTTGCAGTATTACAAAGTGCCTCGTGAAAGTCGATTATTTGAACAGCTGGAAATTTTTAATTGTTATTTCAGGTCAGTTCTTAACTTGAAGGGAGTATTCAGTTGAGCAAAGTTGCCACTTGGGATTTCAATCCCTGATGTCACATTAAGTGTACTTCGTTTCTTGCATCCATTTTAACACGTGATTTTTCAGTACTAAATCACTATCCTATAGGTCCACATTATATACGCTTAGTAATATACAGTGTATTTATACTGTTTTAATGTATACAGTAACTTAATATTTAACTATTTATCAAACTCATGAAAGCTCCCTCTTTATAATATAACGTCTATCGTATTAAGAAATGAATTAATAATTTCGATTAAGTACTTTAAATTTTACGCCGTAGGGAACTATGATCCTCTATCAATGGTAGATCATACGGTTTTTAATAAGGGTACACAGTCAATTTTTTTATCTTTCCTGAAAACATACTAATCATTGGTCTATTGATTGGTCATTTTCCGGACATCAACTAATCTAGCAAGTTGTTCACAAGGTGTCCTGAGTCATGTCTCAGATCTCATGCCGAGTCATTGAACAGTCATAGAATAAGATTTTAAGTAAAATCCAAAAGTTTATCCATATTTTTATTTCTTGTTAAGTGCATTCTTTCGTGCCTACAAAGCTATATATAAGCTCTGGATTGAAAGGTTATTCTTGCAAGGGTGGATTCAACGTCATGAGCACGATGTTAAATTCTAGTATTTCGTAAAACACCATGTGGGTTTCCAACGGCAGAGGATTGAAGGATGCTGTAGCTATCGGAGGAGCAAGGTGGACGTCTTCACTCGAATAACAGCGTTGACAAAGTTTATCTTACCTTGATGTTTTAAAGACGTTCAGTTTTCTCTCTTATTGATAGATACGATTTTCTACTAGCCTACTAATAGTCACTGGAAGCCTTTCATTAACAGCAAGTTGCCGATTTTTTCTGCTCTGGATGACATCCAAGTCAGCAAAAATTCCAATCAAGATAACGTATTATCGACGACCACGTAGCCCTGGGTTCCGAGGTGGGTTGCAGGGAGTGATTTTATTCAGTTATATGATATACTTCAATACAGACGTCTTCTTATTACCTGTTCACCATTTAACCTTAGCAGAAGTGACCCAGAGCCAATATTTCCAAGTCTTAAATGTATGAATTAGTCTGATCATGAATAATAGATTTCTTGTCATGCTAAAAATGTAATGATGTATAATGAAAACAATTGGAAGCACAGATACGACCCTGATCGACCCCGTACGAAAGTAATTGTGTATACAAAAATGCCATCGTTATTGAGAAACTTTGCTTTATTTACGTTTACTATTAGACAAGATTGATCTAGTCGCTTTGCTAAGTAACAACTAAATAATATTTTGTTTTCTTCATTAAGGTTTAAAATGTTTGCAGAAAGATTAAAGATCATGCATTAAATTACGTCCAGATGATAACAAATTTACCAACATAAAAACTAGTGTCCTTGCAAATATGAGTTTTGTCGTTGTTGACAAACTAAATACATTTCCGTTTCCACGCAAATACATGTCATCAGATTAGACTGGTTGCGTTGATAACAAAAGAGGAGATGGAGGCAGGTGTACCACCAATCCATCTAACATGCAAAGGCGGGAAAAAGTGAAAATCGACACGTTTGTACATTGTCTGCAAATTTCTATAGTATCAGAAAGTGATAATGATCTAAAAAAACTGGATTATGGCCAATTCTCTGTCTGATCTTTACTTTTTTTATATTCTTACGGAATATTCCATGAGTAAGAAATGCTCGAGAACCGCATTTTTTCATGTAAGTCCATCCGTGTATTAGTCAACCCCCTAGTAACACCACACCATTTTTGAACACTCGTGTATAATTCAACCACTAATTATAACTTTGATCAAAAAGAGGGAGTTGAAGAAATAATTAAATTATAATAACTAAATTACTGTGGTAACACTGAACATT
Organism: Carybdea cf. marsupialis auct. non (Linnaeus, 1758); assembly: GCA_010016065.2. NCBI lineage: Eukaryota > Metazoa > Cnidaria > Cubozoa > Carybdeida > Carybdeidae > Carybdea > Carybdea cf. marsupialis auct. non (Linnaeus, 1758). The sequence goes on from JAAAKL020000668.1 coordinate 18,539, forward strand.
TATATTCATGTCTTCTGTAATATTTGGTGACTTCCAAAAGCAGTTTTCTAAAATAACCACACCAAGGTTTTTAGAATCCTGTGAAATTATCGGCCTTTTCGCTGTCGGCAGGGAGATTTTGCCACTGGTAGACGCTTAATTGGTCATCATAAATACCAGTTTCAGTTTCAATTTGATCTTCACTAACATTATCGTTGCTCTCCCACAGAAGATCATACTCAGTCCCCTCTGGTGCATTGGATATGCCAAATTTTTTGGAACAAATCACAACCATATTTCTCGTAATTTCTTACCCCATGCAGATCATTGTCAGTAAATATGTGTCATATGGAATGTATAGTTTCATTTTAGTCGATATTACAAGGTTTGTTATCGGTATTGTACTTATTATTTTGATTTACAGATCTACATTTTGATGACAGCAGTCACGCTAAATTCTTTTCACGACAGTGTCTCATGCTACGATATCATGACAAAAAAGGTCCATTTGCACACAGAGCACTATAGAAACTCTGTAATGTAATTATATTTGATGTTCTAATTCAGTGTGAAGTTATTTTCGATTGAATATTGGTGGCGAGACGAGATCTACAATTAAAACAGGGATCTCTATAGCAGTTAAATTGGTAGACTTTACATTACAATGTATTTTAGAAAGTGTTGTTGAGAAGAGAGTATTTGAAGGTATCAAGCCGGAAGAGACACCAGAGAAAAGCGAAAATATCACAACCGAGGAAATGTCATCTCGGTGGTGACATTTGTGACACTAAAATCTGTTCTTTAACGAAGACCAAAACTGAAGTGTACAGTATGGGGGGAGGGGGGATACAAGACAGAAAGTCATATTGAATTGGGAAATACAATTTTATTAAATTTGAAAATATACTCGAGAAAATAGAAGATATATCACCACTGCGACTCAAACTTGTAACCTGCGCCTTCGCGATGTGTGCTATACCAATTCAGCTAAGTAAACCATTATGATCGTGTACTCTATTTCTTGATATTTTTAGTGGGAATCCTATTAAAATGGAACAGCTTATAAACTTTAAATTTAAGCGGTGATGTAATCGTGTCACGTAATTTGTATTCTATACAAAATGTTTTGGAATCCCCTGATACACAATTTTGTGAGAATTCCGTACTTTTCACTACTAAAACATCATGTCAACATGTTGTAACGCTGACGATTGTCTCCACCATGCCGTTCAAGTAACTGTAATTCGCGAATTAAGATCGATTGCTGTGATACTCTTAGATGACTTACTATTGTCACAGTCATGCTATTTATCCCAAAAGAAAGCAATATTCCCATCCAATGTTTTCAGAAATCACGATTAACATCAAAACATCAAAACTTTACCTCAAAGGATTTTTCCCATTCTTTTAAAAATCAACTAACTACATATTTTAAGCTAGCGTTGTACTTCAAATCGTATTATTGAACTGGCAGTGCTTTGAGAAAGTTCCAACGACTAAATATTAAGTCAGGTTGTTGAGGGATTTTTGTCACATGCCGTTATTCTGTTCTCTTACTTTCAGATACACTCTAAGCTATCAATGAAAAATTACTGTCTGTTTTACGACACAGGTAACCACTTTTATAGTTATCCTATAATAGTTTTCTCAGAAGGTAACTAACCGATAATTTATACTTACCAGAAGCTCACAAAGAAGCGTTTTTTTTAGTATTTTTTATAATTGAACAATATATGCCACAGATAAAATGTAACTTGAGAGAAGGTTGTTTTGTAAGCAACCAAGTCAAGGCTTTGAAGACGCAGGGACTAACTACTACCTGATAGCCGAATGAATAGTAATCTAATATATTATCCTTTACGTCGATAACTAGAGAATTACAGTTAATATAAACCATGACAATAATATTGCATAATACAATTAGGGTAAATAACTCTGAGCCGAGAAATATAAGCATATCATATATTACTACAAATATCGAAAGAATATCAATCCTTGTTTAACATATTTTAGTAGATTCTAAATATTTAGAGGTATAATGAAATGTGAAGAAAACATTCTAAAGAAAAAAGTCAATATTGCAGCTCCATACATTAGATATGAGTAAGTGAATGATGTTTTAAGTGCAATCGGTGCAACACATAATCCGGGTAAGACTTGAAGCAGGAAAATGTAAAGAATGCTTAACAACATTTTAATGAGCTTTCACGGTATCATGAGTTATACAAAAAACAATTTAACAATGCTAAGTTTTATGGAAAAAACAAACAAATAGGATCTTGAATTTATGTCTTGGAGAAATAAAGTATATTACTTAAAATCTGGTAGGCTAACGTAAGGCATGTTAAGAATTATCGAGCAAATATCATAACCCACTTACAGAGCTAAAATATCACAACCCTTACCTTAAACAGGAAAACCATGCTGCATGAGAAAACGTTAAACAAGGAACTGATACTATCTTCGAAAGTAGATGACAAGTAAATTGCAATCCTGTCAATGCTAATTAAGCCCTTTTTGATGAGTTTGAACTTGCCATGCAAAGGTTTTAAGCTATGAATTCCGGTACAAGTATGAAGACGATCTATAAATGATATTCGCAAAAACGGAATCTATATCTATCCGCGTTCCTATGGTACTTAGATAACATGAAATATGAAGTTTTTAACATAGACCAGCTGCCATCTGAGCCTATGTTATTAAAAATACACTGTGATGTCGTACAAGCATGATCAAGGTTTTCCCTCACTCACTGGTTCAATTGTATATTAATCGTGAGATTTAGGGGATCATGTCATGTTCCATGTTGCTCGAATACAAAGTGTAAGACAAAATATCGTTTCACATCATCTGGAAATTTAGTAGATTCCTGTTATCATAGCGACCAACATAGCCAGCTATATGTCGTAAATTTTAATTTAAGTAACTCTGATCTGGCAGACTTCAGGTCGGCATTAAATGATGATAAGCGTCGATAATGCCACTCATCGGAATACCATACTTATTAAGGAGGGGATGTGCACAACGTTGTTACTAAATTCAAAGTTCATTAATGGAAGTAGCATTTTAATTGTCACTTCATTAATAAGGTAGCTGATGGGCTTAATTATGATATTATTTGATTTATAAGGAAAAATCACTGGAATTGAATATTTGGGTGTACAAAGGATACGAAAACTACAAAGGCTTAAGACCTGAGTAGCTACCAACACAATGAGCAGTCAAGACATTTTTCAATGCTGCTAGTGAAATAAGTAATTGGAAAGTCATGATGGCCCATATCTGTAACACGTGTGCCACATTTGTAACCTTCTGTTAAATTTTTGATGAAAAGTAAGACCTATAAATCATTTGTCTTTTTTGTAACCATCCACCCTTTATCGTGGAAAAATGGTCTAGACTGTTTGGAAAGAAAACATGTCATATTAGCTATGAGTTCTGTGAAACTTAATATGAAGCTGCCATGACTTGAGTTTAAGCCATTCTATATACCAGGCACTAGTATTATTTGCACACTAACAGACCCCCCCCCCCCCCCACCCACCAAATAGCAGTAACGTCTTTTTATATCCCTAACAGTTCGAGGTCAAATGATACAAAGTATGTCTGATCTCACTAGACGTGCATTAATCATACGTCATATAAAAAGGCGTATACCTTGACAACAAGCATGAGAATAGGCACTAAGACCGCTCCCCCTCTTCCATAGAGGCCATTTTACAGCTAAACTATCTTATCCAGATCAGATTCTCAAGGTGTGGAGAGCTTGACAGTAATTCCATAGTATACTTCATATATCAAGTCGCATATCTTCAATCATGATAACTGACTTTTGTTTAATTTCAGAAAACACCTTTTTCATTTTTATAAATTTTTAAGAATTTTTATTGATACTGTGTATCATTACTTGTAAATAAGAGCCCGATGCCTCTCCGCAAAGAAGTTATCACAAAGAAGTTATGACGTATCTTGAAACGTGAATGAAGTTTATTTTAATGAATTTGTTTATGTGAAAATTCATTGCATTTCTTTGGTTTTTAAAGTCATTGTCTTTAACTTCGTTCGACAGTATATTAATATATTCTGCAACCTACCCGTCACATAATTGCTTTAAAGTTTCACGATTCCTTCTACCTTGACTTTAATAGGAGCTTACCTTCCTAATTTCTATCCACTTGCTATCTGTAACGATGGCCTTGCCACAGGTCATTGATTTTGCTAGGGAGGCATTGTACCTTCTTTGGGGAGACATAGCTCTCCATGTAGGGGAAGTCACGGTATCTCCCTTTGATGAGGCATCAAGTATCGGTTAGGTCAAACGTGTGTGCAAATGAACGTTTTAGAAGCACAAGAAAAGTTGGAGTGCTATGCGTCAGAAAGGGTTCAGCATAGCTCTGTTCTAGTACAAGTTTATTTCATTCATCTTTTGTACTATCATTGATTTTTGGTGAGTGTGGTTTCAATAGCGATATGAATTATTGATTGATTTAATGCTTCAAATACTTCAGTTATATAGATGGAGAGACGTTTAACATCACGTAATAGAGCTGACATGCACTTGTAGTGAGACAAGCAACGTATACTTTACAAGACATTTGATCAAGCTTTTCAAGGTTTTGTTGAAGTTTCCGTTACAGAAATTCAGGTATATCGAGATTTCTTTGCAGAGTGAAGCTGTCATCATGGTTGCAGAACACTATATCATCTGGAAACATCTCCCAAATCTACTAGATCTAGAAGGCAGTTGCCATGCTTCATTTGCATCTCAAACAGATGCATTTAACGAGTAATTGACGTTTGTGAAACTTGAACTAAAAAGGAAGGTCCGTCTGTGTGGAAATGATCGTAACGGTGACATGCATGTCAGTTTAGACACTTAAACATTTACAGCAGATTGCATTTCTTTTATCTTTACTTTGACGTTGGACAACTTCCTATTATATTTGTAGCAGATAAAAGTAAAAATAGTATGTACTTAAGATTCATAGAATGAGAAACATTTTAAAGAAATTGGGATTGAGCCCTTTTTAGTTTAAAAATTAATTGTACTTAGAAAAAACCATATTAACAAAAGCAGTATTCAGCTAGAAAAGTACTATTTAGATGTCTGTCTAACTATCTTGACATAACCTGTTCTTATAGATTTTCTCATGACTGGCGTAGAACTTTCCTGTCCGATTAAAGAATTCTTTCTACCAAAACCATTTACTTAAAATATGTTTACAGATCTATCGGAGTGTCAGTTTAATTCAACACGAAAGGTAGCAGTTGTCAACAGAGGTCAGACGAAAATACACTTATTCTGGAGATAAAAGATCAAAATTAAGCTTCAAAATTTAAAAATGTACATATAACTATCAAAGAGCTTTCCTTTAGTGCTACATTGAAGTGTTGTACAACATTAACTTGTAGTTTAATGCCTTATACTGCTCGGTCATTTTGTTACAAAGCATGATGGATTCTCCCGTCGATAGGACGTATGAGAGTTCAACTTTTCGATCAGCTGAGCAACCTACTCTGTAAATTCCAGTGAAAATGGACAAGTAGACCACAGTCACTTGTACCCTTGACGTGTTCTTCAAGCATGTTCAGCGTGACACATGTGTGGCAAGGCTGGGCTGTCCAAACACAGGTACAATCCATCCGACGGGCTTCTTGAGTTTCCGTCTCCCCCAATGTCCCTCACATGGACTGGGTGGGCCACGTGACTGTGGTAAAGAGAAGTTGTCAAAGCCTCTCAGAGCTGGAATAGAATCCGGATGGGTGGTTTTCAAAGCAAGCTTTTGGACCACACGGCCACACGCTCCTCCGGTTACAAAGTATAATCTTTTACCAAACATCAGACCAACCAAATATTGGTACTTAGTCTCTTATGATGTCTTTTTAATATGCTGTACTAATTCGCATACAAAATTACTAGCCTATTACGTGCTCTACTTCTAAATTTTATATCTTTATATCATATTTTAACAATGGGTCGAACCTGATTTTCTCCTTTCTTCCCAATTTTATCAATCAACCCAATCTTTCTTATGCAGACTGTGTTTTTACATGATTCCAGTGACGTGGTTGATGGTGGTTGTGGTCAACTATTACTCCTGCGAATACACTGTTTACTACTAATAACACAGAATATTTGTCACTGAACTTGTAAAACTGGCGGGATTATTTACCTATCTCTTAGTATAGGAAAATACGGGGTTTTGGGAGAAATGGAAAACGAAGATGTCATAGCACAGTTGAAAGTTAAGAAGTACCAAAGTATTTTTCAAGAATCCATTGGTTGTTTTCGAGGCTTTAATGTTAATAAACTTAAGAAACAAGACAAGGAACTATGCTATATCAAAGACTATAGAGACTCTAGAGTCTTTGGCTATATGCAAGTTACTAGGGTTTTGTCCATTAACAGGTTTGTTCTAAATGTTCTGGGGCTTAAAATACTGATGAATAAAGTTTCAGAAAAAAGTAGTTTTAAAAAGATGAGACAAGTTTTTCTTAAGATATCGTGACAGATAAATTTTGCCAGCTTACTAGCTTCTGCCACCCCATTCAGGCCAAGGTTAAAAACGGTTTCCTCACTTGCTCCTTTATTTCCTTTCCGGGTGACCTTTTGCACCTGTGGATAACCGTGTTCAGATTTGGTCTTTTTCACCCTATTTTATCCCTCAAATCTCGCCTTATGAATTTGTTTAGTCGTGCATATTCGATTGACATTTCTTAGTATGAATTCTCGTTTTAACTGAAATATTTGAAAGTTCCCATAAGCAAAAGTTGGTCTAGCCGATTATTGTTTTACTATTAAGTAAAGGTTACTGTCTCCTTAAAGTATTCATTGTGCTTTATGAACCTCAAAACCATGCCAAATTAATTGCACTGAACAAAAAAATGGGATAGGTTTTCTTAGAAAGCCATGGAACCACTTTCATATTCAAAGTTTCTATTTGCTTGGTAAAGTGCTATTCGTTTGTGGCCCGCGCCTCCCCGATAGGGCATAATAGGTCAAATCCCCTATGATGAATCATAATGATGATGAAAACCGTCCTCTGCAATCGTAGTAGAGGACCCATGTTGTGTCTGACCATTAAAATGTGGAAAGATGCATGCTCCGTGATTGTGTCTGCTTGAGTTCATGTATCCAGATATGCAATATGATAAATGCTTCCGGAAAACCATTTTTGTATATTAGCATTCGACCTGTAAAAAATGCCCGTAAAGAGGCAAGTACTGTCAAGTTCTAAATGTGAAAATGGCGATTGGAAGAAACTGAGATCATAAAATATACAGCCCTGAAAATTAGGGACATACCATTCTATTGAATCTCAATGTCCAGTACGGCAGAATGATAGAGGCCAGGCGACCAGAAAATGTGTTCATAAATGAAGAAGACAAAGGAACCCTAATAACTGGTATTGTGTTCCCTGGGAAAAAAGGGTAAAGCAGAAAGAGGTATATAAATGGAACACAGCAAACATTTACGCAAAGAAATTAAAGCAAATTAATAGTAAGAAATCGGTTGATACTTTTAGAGATGAAGTGATGCAGTATTGAAAGACTTGAGATGAAGATATATGGATTCGATATGTTTAGCATATTCTAAAGAGCAGTCTTCCCCCATAGATGAAATAATGATCGAGTTCCCTGGATCTTTTCCCAGACAGACACAACTGATACTTCAAAACACTTTCAAACCTCAGCGCTTCTAAGTAACTAGGTAATGGAAGAGGTAGACTTAAGTAGAAACAGAAAAATCATTTCTAATCCAGCTGTTACAAAAAAGCTTTTGTTTCGTATCAGACTTGTTCTGTGCACGGACCAGTTTTATAGGAGCCTAATAAAAACGTCTGTTATTTTTATACGAGTCAGCCAACTAAGGCCTTTTTACGATTCTAGTGTACTGTACGTGAAACATGCCTACACGTATTATTGCAAACAGAGATCAGATGCGAAGAAACCTGTAGCATCATTCGAAAAAATATTTCAGATATTTTATAATTGTTAGGACAGAAACCTTTGATTTTCACGTTGTGGCAATTTGAGCCAAGCTGAGCTCATACTTTTGACTATTAAGCATCAGAAGTATCGTACTGCATGTCAAGCATTTGGTTCTTAAACTCCATGTAACAAAAATGCTTCGTACGGAACAAAAGTATAAATAACAAATGTCTTACGCCTCACATTCTTGCCAACAACAACGAATTAAGTACTTTGAAATTGTGCTTTCTATAAGAGAAAAAGTTTGGGGTGACCTTACATATAGAAAAGGTAGGATCACAGTATGAATTAACTAGACCATGTAGGAAAAAAGCGGATCACCTGCAAATGAAACCCCAGCAACAACTTACAGATCGTCTAGTTCTTCCTCTTATTTTTGTGATCCGAAGAATCAGTATGAAAACTGTGCACTTCATTATTTACTCAGCAACTTGGCGAATCATCCGTAGGATGTCAATGGATAGTTTCTGGTAGTCAATAGACACAAAGGAAACGTAGTGGCTTGGAGAAGTAGATTTTGAAGTAGCAGATGTCAGAAAATACCTTGTTGAGGGCTCAATATGTTTGATTCTGGTCAACGTCAAGGATACGTCTTTTTGAGAGACATTTATTCGTACTCTTAGATCATCAGTTATGATCCTTTTTGCCGAGTCTACTACGCCATCATAAATTGTGTACAATATATAACAGCATTGAACCTTTTAGACACCGATACAAGTGGTAAGATAAAGGTATAATTAAGTGTAAGTAGGAATATACACTTGTTTGAAAAGGATATATTAAGTTAAATAACACTGAGAGCAAAGACGTAAGATATATGATATGGGTAAAATGTGTTCTAAAAGGCGTACTTCTACGATTGCTTGTCATTAAGTCATCAAAATTTTGGGCAAGGAAAATTATGGGTGGGATCATGTCAAAGTTACACTGTGGTAGTACCTTTTTTATCTCAATGCAACTAGTAGTCCTCTGAACTTGACCTCTATTGTTTACGGGAGACATTTTTTGCATAAACAGGTACTTGGTTATTGATTTCAGGGTAATCTAATCGAGGGAGATGAAGAGGCATGGGCTTGAAAGTCCGCCCCAAGCCTCGATGTGATTTATTACAAAGGAGGCTCATTTTTGTCTAAAACATAGTCGTAGCTTTTAAAATGTTACCACCACATACAAGAGAAGTAGTTTATATGATACTTACGAGGACTATCTTATAAATTATTAGTTCTGGGTTAAATTGCCATGATGTTTCAGTAGATAGATGTTATGTTACAAGTACCTACGAATCTTTGCGTATATATTAATAAGCCAATTTTACCTGTAATTTTGTTTTACTAACAGGCTTGGCCCTTCTGAGTGGTTGATTGACCTGTACGAACCCCAGATCTAAACCGTTTTTTAATAAATAAGAACACAGACAAAACCACTACACTTAAAAAAAATTCTTGAATTTTACTCGACAAACTAAAAATTAGTTAAAAAATAGTATCTTACTGTTTGACAGTGATTGGCGGTGAGAAGCTGACGTTGCATAAAAGCTTTGCTAGGTGATAAAACGGTCCTAGATAATGTTACTCTATATTTCATTAGCTCCCTAATATCAAACTGAGATCATTTTATGTAATGGTGTATATTTCCCATGTGTTATTGCTTTTGTGTACTTCTATAAGATGTTGCTCTACAAAGATTATTTAAGTCAAGTATTTGCATATCATTCCGATATTTGTTGCCAGCTGATACTTCTGCACTCTTAGCTTTATCTTGAATCATGTTATTCTTTATATTTCAATGGAGTATGTTAAGTTTTCATAGTCTTAAAGAGTACTTAGTCATACCATAAATTTGCTTTCATTTTTTACACTCTGAAGTACTAACTTTGGAAATATTCAGGCAGCTTTGTTAAAAAATCAAACCTTTTTGAGCATGTCATCTCAAACGACTATATATTAAGATTAGTTATAAAACGTGTTTAGCTACATTGTTCACTGAAAACAGTTTATTCTACAATATTTATATCATGTAAAAGTTTGGGCAATTTACTTGATAATGATTAAACAAAATCATACCTCAGTAGTCAACATACATGTAAATAGACTGTAAAATCTATTAATCTAGATTCAAAACATAATTACTCAAATACCGTCATTTTACATGTAAAATGGTAATATAATAACTTGAAAATTTACGTTACAGGTATTCCTTATCTGTAATGCCGTAGTGGAAGCATTGGGGAAGGGAGCATCTGATGTGACAAATAATGCCAACTGTCAGTGCAGAAAAAGAAGTTTATTTTAATTTGTTCGTTTTTTACCAAAGGACCATGGTCTCTAGTAAATACGGAATTTCTGCGTGGAAATACAAATAATATCTGCTGTTCTTATTAGTCATGTAAAATGAACGATTTTTAAATATAACTAAAAAATAACTTATCTCAAAATGTAATAAGAAATTTATATAGCTTTTCAAAACTATAAATACCTCTCAGACGATGCTATAATATGAGTAAATAATAAAGTAGAGATGGAGAACTTAAAGGTTACCTAAAAATTTACCGCAAGACCAAAATAAACTGATATAACTTAACCCTTTGTCTGCTGACGGGACTTTTAAATCCCGGGAGACATTTTTGGTTGTAGCGTTGCCTCAGATGTTATTATGTACAATATTGCCAGTCGGAACTTAAAAGTCCCAGAGTCAGATCTCCATGGTAACTAAAGATCTTACTTATTGTTGGGGGCTTTCGTAATAGAGCCTCTCAGGATAATATATATTCTCAGTGCAAACTACTCTGGTTAAAACCTGTTCTATGGTGGTAGACAAAGGGAAAATTTAAATTGGAAAAATTCTATGTATCTCAATAGGGAGATTGTTGATGCACTTGCACATTTGAATGGAAAGTATTATTAGTCTTCCCCTCAGGGATTTTAAATATTGCGATAATAATTAATTAGGCTTTTACATTTGTCAATCGAATTTCGAATTATGTCATCAGGGATTCCTAAGCGAGTTCCTAAGGACTTCAAGTATAATTTGATAACTAAAACATTGTGTTTATATGAGGATCAGCACCAATAACTGTCTTTTGCTTTACTTTTTTAGCGGTCGTTGCTTATCAACATGTGTGCTGACGGGTTTAGGTTTTTAATAAAGTAGTATTTTATATCTAGCACAGTCATGGTCGTAAAGAGATTTTCAGATTGCTGAGGTGATCAACTGATCACGGACTTTGCACAGGAGACTTAACCAACTGGTTCTACGTTTGCAACATCTGTCAAAATGTACTGAGGTAGTGCATGAGAGGAGGAGAGAGCAGGGCAGATACAACACCAAGGATTTTTATTATATTGATATATGGTCTTGTTGCAAATATTGTAGTTTCTTCGGACATCTAGCCCAGCAAGTTGGTCTTGATGACTTTTGACGGGTACTGAAAAGGTAGCATTTTAGTGCTTCTTACAGTTGGTAAGACGATCCTTTTCCTTATCCCACTTTCAAAAAGTGACAGTATTTAACTTTTTGTTTCATTGAATGTTTTGAGCTCTTTTTATGGTAATAGATAACAGCTCCTTCAGCACACCTCAGAAATACTACAGTCCTCATATATAGTGATACCGTTAATTATTAAAGTACGAATGAAAAAGTAATGGGAAAGTGATCGAAACTTGTGGTACATCAAGTGTCATTCGCATAGGGTGACGAAGGAGTGTTCTTGTAGTTCTTTATAGCCTGCATTTTCAATAAACAGCTTATAAGCCAATTTAACCCCGTGTTATTGAAACCATAGTTTTTGATTTCCCCATTAAGGTTTGCACAGTTGATGATGTTAAGGGCTTTCCGTATGTCAACGAATAAAGCGACAGTCATTTCCATATTATATCATGCTTTCTTAACCCCACTCGTAAAAATAGATGTTGCAGATTTAGTCGGTCTGTGTTTTCTAGAACCATCCTAGTATGCCGGTAGCAAGTTTCTTTATCTGAGAGCTCTGTCAGCTGCTCATGTACACCTACTTCTGAAAATCTGAGAATTTTTACAGATATTTATACATAGGGTAATAGACATTTAAGCTAAATTTTTACCTGGTTTGAATCTTGTACTGATTAAACCAGTTTTTCATCCGTAGAAGAGTCTCAGCGGGAGTAGGATTGGAGATGTTCGTCAAAGGCTTTGCTATTACATGCGATTCATCTTGGTAGGGAGTTAAAGATGTCAATGCTTCTTTGTTTGCAATGTTCTCTGAGCAACATTTACGTTAACAGCTGTATATTTTGAGTAAATTATTAGCTTTGGTAGACATTTCTGATTGGCTGCTTTGCACTAAAAATTGTTATATACAAGAGCAAGTTTTTCTAGGAACTAAATGACGGTGAGGGAAAATTTTCCCTCCGACGTTTAGATTTTGTTATCTTATTTGGATACGCTGAAATCAGACAACTACCGATTATGTTCATTGAATTCATCATTAATTAATAATTGAGTTGGTCTTGAATATCAATTTGATTTTATCCGTTTTATAAGCTCTTTTTCATCCAAGGTTTGTAATTCGTTGCTTTTATCTCCGAAGTAGTACATTAAATTTGGTTGGTTTTTGTTTATAGATTCGTCGTCTACATATCGAAAATAAACGACAGGTGTTTGGGAGGACTTACAAAGTTGAGATGCATAGAATCTAGCAAAATATGTTATTTATCTCTCTGATCGATGGACGACCCATTATTACCTATTCCATTCGTTGGCACATCTCACTGTTGAATTTAAAATGCTTGTTAACAAATGCTACAACTTCAATAAATTCAATAAACACCACCTTGGATAAAGGTGGAGGCATGAAGTTTGCCTTGTTACAATGCGTCAACACGTATTTTAATCGTCTCGTGTAAAGGGAAGTTTGCAAACTAGTGACGGATGATGCTACGAAACAAAAACTTTCCCTAGAACATGATTAAAGATTCCGTGTGAATTTAGTAAAAGTGAACTAGTCCTTGATAAAACTTCCTGAAAAATGGTTGAGTATTGGTTGTAAAAGCTCTGAAAACCACTTGAACATATTACGTGGAGCCAATCATAGAAAACGATTAGTCAGAAAGGCAGTCTTTTTCATAGGTTATGTGGCCCTGCTATCCATGGACATAGTGATCCAGAGGTCCTAATCCTATCCTAAACGACGCTTAGCAAAAGGCCTTGTTAAATTATTTGTAGTAAAGGCTTTTAGATATGCTGCTCAAGGTTGGATACATTGCAATTATTTTTGACACTACTTTGTTTATACAATTTGATTGAATCTTGCAGTTTGTTGTACATTATGTGAAGAAAATCTCCTTGGTTAAGGAAAACGACCCCTCACCCTTTGTCAGGTCTTATGATAAGGATCTATTGATTGTTTCTCAGAGATCTTATAGCCTGGAAAGGCTCCCTATGTATTTACAATCCATGGAATCTATTTTCAACATTACTTCTTGACTATTTATTTACAACAGAAGGTAGTTTCAGTTCATGAATAATTATCGGAAATGGGAGATCCATGGATATCCACCAAATCATTAATCAAAATTGAAGCATAGAGTTTATATTGGCAACTTTCATTTTGAGAAAACTATTTGCATAAAAGTACTCTTAAAAAATTATTGAAATTAAGTTTAAAGTGAGAGTAAGCCTATCGTATTAAAACTCATTATAGTTATATATCATGGTTTGGTTAATGAAACAAAAAGAAGTTTTAGAAATGTTAATAAACTAATAAGATGAATTGTGACAGATACGTAACAAAAGCACGGCTTATGCAGATATTTCCTCGGCTTTATGGTCGATTGCAAGTACAAACTATTGACCCAAAATAAAAGAGCTCTGAAAAACTATGTAGCCCCTTATGCGCAGAATGTTACCAAGAGCAGATTTACTATACTTTGCAGAGCCAGAACTGACCTCACGTAAGGGTGTTGAAGTAAAACCTTAAACTGTTTTTTTGCCTGCAGAAGTGCTTGTTGTTGAACTTGTTTTGTACATTCTAACCTTTTAATTTTAGTTTTAGTTCATTCTTTGTTTGTGATTTTCTTCCGAACATGTGTCAATAGTTCGTATCTATCAACATCGTACTTTATCATCCTTCCTTTAAGTCTAGGATAGCAATCATATTGGCTTCAATATCTTATTAATACCTTGCTATTGATGCGAGAAATGTTTATGACGTGCCACTTTGGTCTAAAACTATCGATTCGAGAGGCATTTATGATTAGGTTATTTAAGAGGTGCTACTTCGACTCGGATTCTCCCTCCGTTCAAAACTGTAAGATTTTAGAAATACAGAATAAATGTACTTAATGTTGTAATGATATATAAAGTTATAAACTTCATTCCTTTTCAGGTTTATGAAAAGCATTCAAATATTACATCCAAAGACTAACAATGTTGAATATTGCAAGGTCAGACCGCTAACGGGGCC
>JAAAKL020000669.1:0-38292 GCA_010016065.2 Carybdea cf. marsupialis auct. non (Linnaeus, 1758)
ACCTGGTGTATAATTTACAGTGTTTAAGAATTGAAAGGCTCAGAAACAAAAAATCTGAATCGTGAATTTATGGACTTTGGCAAAAAATCGATTTAAATCAAAAAAATCTGATTTAAAGCAAAAAAAATCTGATTTTTTGGATTTCTTTAAAAAAATCACTGATTTCGCCAACCCTGTTGAAATCAATAGTTAGGGCTGGGGAAGAGAATATACTCAGCAAAACAGAATGGGTCGTGGTAAAGAAGATGTGTGGTGTGCTGCTGACTGATAGGACTTGATCAGAAGAGCTATTTGGGGGGTTGGGTTTGAAGGACACCATCATTGATGTCACAAAAAGAGGTGCTACTCAATGACCAGGGCATGCTTTGAGAAGTGATAGGAAAGAGGCCACAACAAGAGTTCTGGAGTATGATGTAGAAGGAACACAGGGGAGAGGAAAGCCATAGTTGAACTGGAAAGATACGACCATGAAGGAGTGAAGTCATGTTGGTCGCACAAAGAAGATGCCACTGATTGGGTTAAGTGGAGAAAGGAGGTGCATGCATGGAAAGAAAGGCATCCAGTAGGCAAAACTGAGGATGGTGGTTATCATCATAATCCTTGTCATCAATATCAAATGATGAACTAAAATTCCCTTGCTTTTGCAAGCAACACCTACAATTTCACTTTCAAGCTGCATAGCCCTAGACTCCCACTTAAAGTTCTATCGTGCTTTCACTTTAAGGATAAAATTATCAATTTTTGGCATAGACCAGTAAATACTTTTAAGGCACCCAATAGTATTCTGGTTAGAGATATAAACAACCAATTGAAGGAACTGGATCTTCTTATCTACCTCAAAGTGGAGAGCAACAACTGCGCTACAAAATTTGATATCAAAACAAGTCAACAAAACTGACAAAGATGCTACCGTAATACCTTACCAACTGACTATCTACTTATTTACACTTATTGTACACTTAACACAAAAAAATGCTGAGTAGAATTACATGACTTAATACCATAAGCTTTCACTACCTAAACACTTACATTTGAGAAATAAAAAGAATAGAAGCATTTTTTTATACTGCAATGAGTTTCTCAGAGTTTTGGATGTGGCTATTTCTTTCAGACTATTTACGATAATACCACAATACCCCAATAACTCTTTTGCTACAATTACATCCTACTGTATGAAAACAGTATGCAAGCAGCTTTACCCTAGGACGAAAACTACCGGTATATAAAACCATCCATCATATAATACTAAGTTTTACCTAGCAACTTTTTCCAGCTCTTGATCAGTGTCTTTGCTAAAGATTGAATATCATCTTTAGAGCTTGCTTTTCTTAGTACATTAACTGACATTCCAATCCTTGTTTTCTGGGAATAAAAGTAACAAGATTGCAGGTGGTAAAACAATAATTGAACTATCATCAGAACTAATATTTTTGGCCATCAACATACCACCACCATGGAAATACCTCATGCATCTGCAGACATTGTGAATCTGCAACTTTACAACTAGGCTAGTAATCCTGAAAATCTTTTGCAACTCATAAAATATAACATTTGTCATCATCTTTGTAAAAGGGTTGGTGATAAAAGCCAATTTAAATGATCAATACATAAAATTGATTAAATAGTAAAAACCTTTCTTAGTAAAGTGTTCTTCACACTACCTTGGTTCAAGAAGAAACATTGAAAAGTTCATGCTAGATATTAAACATTGCCATGTTACTAAACAAGTATTTGACATAAGACAAATGCTCTCACAGAAATGTCCCTTGCTCAAATTATTTTTAAATCCTTTCTTTGTTTAGCATGCCTACAAATTTGCCAGTGATAGGGGGCTCAATGTACATCGTATATGAGTAAAAGTCTATTTTACAGGATAGCTTATTGCTAAGTAATTATATTCAATGGAAAAAGCAGCTTTCCCAAACCTGTAAGGTTAGTGAGATTGAAAGAACAGGTTGCTATATGATTTGCAAGAGCAGATAACAGGTTTACAAATCCACTTGTGAGATAAACTTTTTGTGGTTAATTCAGCAAGGGTACTTCAATGACTTTTCACTTGATTGCAACTCATGTGGCATCGTGTATTCCCTTTAGTGTATTGTTTACAAGAAACTGTATAAAGGTAGTACATAGTACCATAGTACATAGTACCATGTGAAACTTAAAGTACTCAATGACTGTTTTAACCTGTCACTTTGTTTCATGACACTGTCTGTGCTGTCTATACCTTTTCACTTGTTAGCTTTGTTCTTGAGTTCCTTGGTTAATACTTTCAAGAATGACAACAAAGACCATTATTCCCAAGTAGGATTGAGCATGGGCCAACAGTAAAAGTTAGTGCCATTTACATTTACACACAAAAAAATATTTTGCTTATCTTCTTTTGCCTTAACAACAAGATATCTGATATTTAGAAATGTCTACTTTGTAAAAATGAAAAAAAATGGATAAAAAATTATTTTGCAACATCAAAATAACGGTGTCCATTTAATGATACTATAATATGTACAAATATAGTGCATATATAACACTATACGCACAAATATATAGATACAAGATCTATAATGGAGACTTGGTTCATAGGTAAAAAAAGGATTATTACTACTGACCTGTAAAATCTCAAGAGAAATTGGTATGTCCCTGAGGCGCTTTAATAAGTCCATGGCTCCTTCACTATCCTATTAAAACAATTAGATATGAAACAAACTAGAATGCTTTAAAATAGTTGGAGTCACACATCAAATGCATACACATAAATGGGGACTAACTTGACTATCTGATTCTTGCAAATATGTATAGCCTTTTATACATGTATAATATGTAAAAAGGCAATGACAATTTTTTATCTAGAAGGTCTAATTTCTGGCCCAGAAAACTCGTCAGCCTGGAATAATGGAATACATTTCATCTGCTAAATATTCCCAATATGATCAGTTTACCACACTTATCTGTAAACAAAGTAAAAATGACCCTGGTGTATCTTATGGTGAAAAAGAAAATGTTACAATGCATCATGGTCCAATAATGATCCTTTTATGTCACATTTACTGGGTGTCACTGACATTTTACAGTGCTCTACAACAATATTATATTGCAAAAAGATAAAGGAAATACCTAAATAAATACAAATACAATACAAATAAATAAAAATACAATACAATAAATCAAGCAAAAATAGCTGTAGAATAGCATATTACTGTTGAAAGTTGCATAAAATCTAAGCAATAGCCAAAATAATATCTTTACAACATGAGAACATAACAGCTCCCTGTGAGCGGATTGGAAAATAATAATATGAGCTTCCTATAATCAAACATGACAGTGGTGAATGAATCACAAAAGAGTAATACTCTAGTGAAACTATCCAAAGTGGAATGATATAAAAAGAATATGCAATGGATGACTTAGAAACAAACTGATAAAATACAAGCAGTTCACTAAAATATGACAATAAATAAGGCGTTAGTGGGCTGAATTCTACAAAGGAATCCCTACAGTAGACCCTGTAGCAATGCTGTCTTTGACTGTTAGGGATTACTTCAGCCACACAACTGATTAAACCAGTAGAAGTGGTTAAACCAAATGATGAGGCAAGTATCAGTACCTTTGTAAAAAATGTAAGTCACATGCGATTGTACTAACGACTGTCATGCTCAGTATGAAGGCAAATGTAGTAAGATCTTCCAATACCTGTCCAGTTAATCATGATCATGAGAATGATATCATTGTGATGATGTAATTATACATAATAACTCTTTTGACACAGTCCTAGCTCTTTTTGTGAGAGGTTACGAGAATGTTGGCAATTCAACAAGCGAACTTAACCATCTCACATAATACTTTGAGAACCATGGGCTTCTGATCCTTTTCATGCAAGGCTCTACCTCCTGGATACATACATGCCTATCTTTTTCATTCACTATAGAATATCTATAATCAATATATAAGTTAGTGACCAAGAATTGGGAGAGGAAGTACTTTGCATAGTTGTTCTCTATAAATGTTTCTTTAATGTCTTTGGCATTTGTGCTTAACAGAGCCATGATTAGATTCATTCAATGATGCCATGGGCTTGCTTAACTGTAGAGCCTATTTGAGATGAACTGCTTGTTGACAGGTTTTAGATTCTCTGTCTTCTACATAAGCATAATCTTGATACCAAAATCTGAGGCTAATGCATCGGTTTCATGCCTTCACTTCACCGTTTTTCTTCCTGCTTTTGCATGATCTGCTCCTGAAATGATTACACTCAAGATTGAGTAGTTTTGCTGTTTGGGGGGATTAGGAGGAGGCGTTTTTAAACATATCTTGCTTCTCATTTTTTAGCTGCCATGGTCTAGTGGAAATGTTACTTGCCTTCATTTCAAGTAGGTCAGGTTTCAAATCCTGGAATGGCCATTGGTGAGGACAGGAAGGGCATCCGATCTTAAAGTTCTCTATGCTGCAATCAAGTCCCATGTACATGGGCACTACCTTAGCCCTTGCAAAGGGCAGTGCATTGTGTTAAAACTGTATCATCATAATTTTTCACAAGGTGAACTGTGAACAGTGTGAGTAATAACATGCCACAACAATTACTAGGCATGCTGGTCTCGCATGACTTCAACAGGTAAGGTTGACAAAAAATTCAAGTCCAACTCTGCCACTTTGCAACCAATCAAGACTTGAAGTGGAGATCAACTCCAGCTTTGCTACAAATTTAAGTCAAAAGTTTTGTCTGCTAATTGGTAGTCATTATGCAATATATATTTGCCACAGATCACAGGGTATAATACAGCATCTAGCAACGTCTATAGCTACACATGTTATCTAAAGCATAAACTAATGAACACATGACAATCATTCATGAACTAGGTAAATCTTGAAGAATAAATCTCAAGTTCTGAGGAGAACTCGCCATACATATGATCATTCTTAGGTGGTTTTACTTCAGGGACAGCTTTCTCTAGAGGCCGCACTTTCCTTTGTTCATGAAGGAGATTTCCTCCTAGTGGGATTTTTCCACAAATAGGTGATTTTCAATCTTCTCTTCCGAGATTTTTACCTGCATGAATCAAACAGGTAATCAACTGTCATCCAGTTGCTTTGTAAACTTCTGTGCTCTAAAACAGCATTACTGGGCAATTATTGAATCATTGCACATGCATGTAAGGCCAACTTCCATGGGAAAATGCTCTATTGTAAAGGGAAATTTAGTATCTACTTTATATGTGGTACGTACAAACACTGCTATTGATGGGTAATGAAACTTGCTGATTGACTAATTTGTTTTAAAAACAACCAGCATGTTATGACAATTATGGCAAAAGATCATAAAAAGCAGCCTAAAGGATAGTGTCAGGTACTTCCACCGTTAACATTGTAGTTTTTGTACTGTAGTTTGATGTCAAATGTGTTGCTGTTTGATGTGAATTTCAGATACTTTTAAGTCGCCTGTAATAAAAAAAGAACCATCTTGGATAAAGTTGTTAAATTTGGAGGAGAGGTGGAGGATCTACTCTCTTTGGGTTAAAATTGTAAAACAACTTTTACAATCATATCGTCCATTTTCGCTGTAGCAGCCCTGCAAAATAATACGCGTATTTTATTTGGTATCCGTCGAAATAGATATTATTGAAATGATTGCGAAATCAAGCCCATTCCAGTTTCCTGAAGGTTGATTGGGAACGAAATTCATATATCAAGTAGTAGTATAGGGTCGCCTTTTACTATAAACATATATATGTAACGATACTATTGAATACCACCCTGAAACTTCTGGCTCTACAAAATACTAGCAATTTGTATTAACTACTCTTTTGAAACGTAAGTGGGCTCCACTTGACAACAATGAACCTTCGCTTTTAACTTAAAGTGCACGAAGCAACATACACAGTCTTTCGTCAAGCAGAATACAGTTGCTTTTTTATCATGGAGAGAATACACCCTAATACGTTTGAAAACTGTGCCGTAGTCACCCCTTTTTCGGTTTATAGGCCCCCACCTATTCCTTACCATTATTAAGTTTGGTCGACTCCTCTACTGCAAATGGTCTTTCTGTTACCCAAACAATCTCTCTCTTAACATTACTGGCATGATTTACCCATAACGTAATACTGTGTATACCGAAAAACACTTACAGCTTTGCCTTGCGACACAAGCTTCTCCAACTGCCTCCCAATCTGAAGAACATCTTCCTCCACGGGCATCTTGATTCGCTTGTACCCTTCAAAACAACACTACTATACCAGAGATTAGGCACACGCAAAACATCAAATGTTCTGGGTGTATAACAATGAAGCAATTACAAAAATGCAGCCAACAAACACTATTATTTCAAGAAGTAGGTGAATTGTGATATCAAGATATTTTTGTATTACTTTTGGCAGAAATAGCACATCAGTAGCTGGTAGCAGTTTTACAATGAATGTGACTCCTCTCAATGTTGTTGATGCTCACAGCAACGTGTGTCACTGAACATTGCCGCCATATCTATTTTGCGCACGTGCGCATTTGTTTCACTTCCGTTCCGCTGATCAAACTCTCTGTTTTTCACAAAGACAACTTTTTACTTTTTTAGATGATATCATTCATCATCGTCGTCATGGTAAGGGTCTGGTAGGACTGTGTTGTCATGTCGGTGCGCGGTCTTGCCTTTAAAATGTTTACAACTGTACAATTTGATCACTCTATAAAAGTTTGTGAGTGGAATGCGCATTGTTGGAGATGTTTAAGAACACGTGTCGAAGTAGTAGGAAGACCAGTGTCTGTCAAAGCTTCTTTTGAAGGAGTCCAGTGTTTTAGCAGTCACTACTTGGGTACTAAGGGTGTTCCAATCATCAACTACCCTTCTGCCAAAGGAATTTTGCCTCACATCAAGTATTGCTCTTCATCTGCATTGTTTATGTAGGTGCCCTCGGCTTGCAGGATTTGTTGCCTCTTTCAAGAAATAAACGAGGTCTATCCTATCAATACTATGGACAATCTTGTCTATCTGTATCAAGTTGCCCCGACGTCTCCTACAGCTTCATGAATGCATGTTTAAACGGTGAAGCCTTTCCTCATATTGGGTATTCCTCAACTCCTCATCTCAATCAGCTAAGTGGCTCTTCTATGTACTGATTCTATCATGTCGATGTCCATATCGAACCTAGGATGTCATGTGAGATTACAATATTCATGGTTCGGCCTGACTAGTGTAGTGAATAGGACTGATAAATTTTCCGTGTTGACTTCTTCAAATGTTCTTTTTATGATGCCTAGGATACTGTTTGCTTTAGGTACCGCAGCTGATACATGCTTGTGAAATTTTAATTCATCTTCTATTGTAACCACCTAAGTCTTTTTCTTCTTTCACTTCTTCGATCTGGATACCACTCGCAGTGTAGTTTTCCCCTGGATTTTTCTTGCCAAGATGTATCAACTTCCATATTTATTTCCGTTTAAAGGCGGTTGACATTTTTCTGACCAGCTTACTTCATTATCAAAGTCTAACTCAATTTTTGCGATCTGGGAGGGATCAAGTGTCCAGCCGGAAATCTGTGTATGGTCGGCAAGTATCTTGACCGATCCAGCTATCACGTTGGGGAGATCATTTATAAATAGTATGAATAATATCGGTCCTATTACCATTTTCTGCGTGATGCCACTTATCACAGATGACCAATCAGATTATCCCACTTTACTTCTTCTCTCTGCCATCGATCTTTGAGGAGATTACTTTTCCATTCAAATATTGAAACTCTTTGGCCATATGCTTGTAATATGTGGATCAACCTTTCGTGTGGAACATAGCCAAATGCTTCTTTAAAGCCTAGGTACAGAATGTCAAATGCATCACTATTGTTTACGACGCCAGTCCATTCCTAAAGTACCCACAACAGTTTTTCATGCATGAAAGGCCCGGGGTGAATCCATGCTGGTCTTTTACTAATGATTCTAGTAGCTTACTTACCACAGGGGTCAGGCTAACAGGTCTGTAATTTCCTGCTGTCTTCTGACTGCCCTTTTTGTGTATTGATGCTACGTTGCTTTTCTTCCATTCTGATCGTACTACTCGCTCTTGTAGTGATCTATTGAAGATGATGCTCAATTGAGAAACTATAGCCTCCAGAGATTCTTTCAAAAAACGTCGGTGAAGCCATCTGGACCAGGTTACTTCTTGATTAAACTCTACCTAATATCCTCCTTTGACAGAATGATGTTCTGCATGTTTGGGCCGTAATATTGTCTCTGACAGATTGGTATGCTAAATAAACCCTGCTTCGTAACAACGTCAAAGAAAAAAATGTTGAGCATTCTGCTTTCTTCTGGTCGTTTGGGTGTTGCTACCATTTACTTTCTACAGATTTCCGATGCCATTTCTACATTTCAGGTTGCTGTTTGCATATCTCCAGAAGTGCTTTGGATTGCTCTTTAAATTTGTAACTAAGTCTTTCTCGAAATTCCTTTTCAAGCTACGAGCGAGTTTTCTCAGTCAGTTCCTTTCCCATATGTATTTTGAATAGTCATGCAAGTTTTCCAATTCTATGTCACTTTTCCAGGTATGGAATTTTTCTCTGCAAACTTCTCATCGCTTCTTGAGTCACATAGATTCTCTTCCTCTTAAATGAGTTTGGTTGGTGCGTACGAATATTTTTTTCAAGTTTGTTTTAAAAGAGATTCCAAGGTCCCTCCTTGTTCAGATTGTACATAATTTCATCCCAATCAATTTCATTTAAGTCATTCAAGATAGCCTGATAGTCTCCCCTGTTAAATTTCCTTTACATTTCCTCCTTTGATCTGTCCATAAAGCTACCAATTTTTTGCATCTAGCAGTAAACAGCAATGATCGCTTAGTCCTAATGGAGGCAGGTGGGCTAATTGTCTATCAAACTTTCACCGTTGCTT
Source organism: Carybdea cf. marsupialis auct. non (Linnaeus, 1758) (assembly GCA_010016065.2). Taxonomy (NCBI): domain Eukaryota; kingdom Metazoa; phylum Cnidaria; class Cubozoa; order Carybdeida; family Carybdeidae; genus Carybdea; species Carybdea cf. marsupialis auct. non (Linnaeus, 1758). The sequence goes on from JAAAKL020000669.1 coordinate 8,869, forward strand.
ATGACTCGATCCAGTAGCGATGGTTCAGAACCATGTCTATAGCGAGTAGGTTGAGTTACGTATTGTGACCAAAATTCATCCTGTGGGGCCTTTAAGAACATGCAATCAGGGTTATTTGATGGGGAGTTTGCAAACCATGGCTGCCAGTCTATAGAGGGAAGATCCAATGATCGGCTTGTGCTTTTAAGTGATGTTTACGAGGTTAGTCACTAAGTCACAGAGAGCTTCATTATTACTTTCTTTACTGGATGGGCTCCTATATAGTATTCCAATTAGGTAGTGTTCATGATCATCCATCTTTTTATTACAACATGACAGTATTGTTTTCCATGTTTTAGCCCCAAAATTGATCAGATTGACTCTTTTAATACGAAATTTGAAAAATGGCTAAGAACAGGAAGGGAAAGACAACAGTTAGTAGCATAGAGCTTAAGTTTGTGAAAACTTTGCACTGTCATTGTATTGGGTAGTAAAGTTTGTTTTAGGGAGCAGTCCACCGAATGCATCCAACAGTTCTGCCACTGGTAGCACTGGTAGTATAGAGAAAAAAATACACAATCATATCACCTAACGCATCCATGTATAAAGTTTAGGTAAGATTGTTGCCGTCTAAATGGACAATGCAAAAGAATTGTCACAAATGTTGGTCCAAGATCCAATCGGTAATTCTTTTGCTGACAGCGATTGATTCTTTTTTATCGCCCAGACGGTTGCGGGTTAAATCGCTCCGTTGAAGCTCCTTTACTGACAAGCGCCATCTAGGATTGCAAGGTTTGTGCATATTAATGCTGATAATGTGTAATAAAAAACAGACCAAAATCACATATTTAACCTTACTTCTGTTCTACTTCTGTTTTCTTAAACAGTATTTGCCACTTTCCCTCTAGCATACCATAGCAATTTTTGGTGGAAACTCTTGCAGACCGCAATTTTGGGTTAAAAGTCACTCCTAATAATTTCTTGTAGTGCAGGGAAAACCGTTGACTAGCCATGCAAACCGAGGAAATGCACTGTCTCCAATTATAACCAGTGCGATTTCTCCGAATCGGTAACCAAGGTTAATGAAATTGTCTTGCATCGTATTTCCATTTACAACGTCCTTAAATGTCTCGGACTGTCGAAGAAGGCGTGCATCCTGTTTAGAGCCCGGAGCGCTGACAGTGGCTGCAAAAAAAAGTTTGTTGTCAGAAATCAAGCCAATATTTGACACTGAGTATCTTTTTAGGAAACTGAAGTAATTTTCAGCTTTGCTCCCTCGTACACATGGAAGCCATCCCATGCTGCCACGCAGAGAAATCTATAATTATCCATGAACCCTATAGCTTCATGAGCACCTTCTTTTTCAGTGCGTGGCATATTTACATAATTATCGTACATATTTTTGGTATAATAACTCGTGTGTTATGAGAGAACTACTTTTCTGCGAGTGACATTGACATTCCCAAAAGATCTGCAACAGTGAAAAATGTGCTTCCGTGTGCACAACGATATTGTAATATTGCCAGCTGCCAATGCGCTTCGATAGGAAAAGGAATAATATTTGTTGCTTGCTTTGTAAGATAGTTTCCAATTTTGCACAGCTCGCAACTGATGCTTAAACTGACTGTCACACCAATTAGCATATTCATTCGTCCACCATAACTTCTGATCACTGCAATTTACGTTGACACTACGTGGACAATGACGTCGGTTTCTTGATTCCACGAGTGCTGCGGCTATGGTAGCTGCACAGAATTCGACAGTATCATCCCACTCTCGAGAGGCCTGTCAAAATTGTAAAAATGTAAATACTGGAATAACTATGTAGTTGATGTTCCTCTTTTGTGTGACAATCCATTATAGAAATATTGATGGATGTGGTAGGGGAGGGATACGTGGATTCCGCAAACATTCTTAATGCAATAGGTCCACTATTTATACCTTTCTCTTCTTCTTTCCCGTCTTATGCTTACTTAAATAGAACTACTTGGCGTTGCTTTTCACGTTTATCCCGAAGGCTTATGGGGATTGCGGGGTTTAACAGTAGAACATGCGTATTATAAAACCCTGAGCCCCAATCATTGGCTGAAGGGGTACTTTAAAACAAAAAGGCCCTTGATGACGAAGTGTACAAGATGTAAAGCGATAACACCTCTACCTTTATAACGATACTTTCCCCCTTTTTTGTGCGGAACAAGAAATACTTCAAGCGTCATGTCTATAGAGACAATATGGTCCCTTATTTTTTGAAAAATAAGAGAAGAGTAGAGGTGATAACGCCAACATTTTGTTCCCCCTCCCCTTAAAATTTCCTCCCTAGTAGACAGTGCCTTGAATTAGTGAAGAGGAATAAAGATTTAATGGCTTGGCTTTGCGTAGGCTACTAAATGTGCCTTAAATTTGGAAATACAATCTTCAAAGATGTAACACTATATTTTCTCTACTTCTGGTTGGAGACAATGTAAAAAGGACAATGGGAATATCTCTTTCAGTTACTAAAATTGCTTGATACTTCACTAACATACAGAATGTTATCCAAATAGCAAACGTCTCCACGAACTCAGCTATGCGTCCAGGACTTCATAGTTGGACTTTTTAGCCCAATGGAATTTCTCAGATTCTATTGAAGCTACTCCATCAGTATACTCACAAGACATTATCAAACTAAGGGCAACAATAAATCATTTTTACAGGGATTGCCATCTGTAGACAACACTTTGAGCTGCCACCATATGCAGGTTATTTCACATTTATCGGTGACGATGATCAAGATCTTTATCACGAAAATGCACTTACAAGCTCTGGTTCTTCTTTATTCAACCCTATTTACAAGGTTTGGGGGGATTTCAATGACAGGAGGTCTTTTATGTTCTCCTGACTTAAAGTTTTGAATATCGTACATGGCTTGAAATAGCTGTACCTTGCACAATTAAATAAACAACTTTATGCACAAATACATTTTCAAAATTCTTGGTAAGAAGTAATGCATGTGTGCAAGTTTCTTATTTTTTACGGATAAAGGAGGGTTACACAAAATATTTGTATGTAGCACAAACTATGCTTGCATAATCAGGTAGCTTCTAGTGCAGAGTGCCACGTTTTGTCACAATACAACTGTAGAATACATTCCAATGTGAGGTCATCGTCGATAGTATTATCAAAACTTTATAGAAAATTTTAACCGTCATCTTTTTATGCAGACAAAATGTCGTTTCCCACGGGGGAAAAATATGATGATGCCATTTCTTTTATGAAATACTCAGTTGACAGATGGTTTAGTTGCAGTTTCTATTATTTCATCTCTTGCGTAGTAAAAACTGATTAGGTGCTACAAGATTCATGTCTGAATACAGTCATGTACTTGAGTTGCAAACTGGCACTTGTGAATTGTTACTTTTGATATTACTATAATAGTACCAAGTGTTTGTCAATTAGAAGCTTTCATTACCATAATTCTAAAGCATGCAACACACAACATTATTCTGCAAATGGATAACTGATTGTTCACGATGGTGATTTGGACCTTGTTAGGAAAGGAATTTCATTCCTTCTTTTTCGCACCATTATGTCAACAATATCTCAAGCAAATTTTTTATCTGAACTAAAGGAAACTTAACTTTCCTGGCATGCAAAAAACCAGAGTGACGAAAACAAGAATGCTGGAATTTAATTGTACGGTGAAAATAACCCTGTCGGAATTTTGTAAGGTACCGTTATGCAAGTTGCATATTTAAGGCAGAAGACTCGAACACATCTGCACAAAGTTTCCACATAATGCTGCGGATACTCCTTACAATACATAGAATAGCGATAAAAATGTGACACCTTTAAACTTTCCAAACTTCAACTTTCAAGATTGCAGTGTAAGTATAAGTTTTTGCTTATTTCTTAAACGATAGATAGCCCCAACAACTTGTCGTTAATTACGTAGACTTAGTTTTTATCTGACAAATGGCCTTTGGAGAACCTGAAATATAAAGTGTGGAATTAAAGATTGGAAAAGAGAAATGATGACTGGTTGAATAGTCTAAAATCGATGGCAATGATGTCAATGCAGTGAATTAAACAGGAATAGCCTTCTCTAGATATAAAAGTGCATGCTTTTCTTTAATCAAGATAACATTTAGTAAATCCTTGTTTATGATTACTTGTCTTTGGCCGCTTCATATCTCGATTGCTTCAAAGATTCCATTCAGGAAGTAAACAAATCGATTCTTTGCTTTTGTTACAATGCAATTTCACGCAGTTTCTAGTAGTAATGTTATTTGTTGCGAAACTGGAGGTTGATCCTTTATGCAGATATATCAAAATGATGTGGCATCACCTCGTGCACTCATGTCGAGGGGCTGTTAAACGTTTCTTGATGATATGCGTTCCTTACAATTTGGTAACGTCGATATTTACTTTACATTGAAATGTGTTGATTCGATTTCAGTGGCTGAAACATCAACTTGCACAAGGTTAGTAATGTTCTTCATGTGCTTGCATTTTAATTATTATTTTTATCTTCAGAACTAGTGTCACATTGAAATAATGTGTGAATAAACGCTTCCTTCTTTATCTTGCTTCCTTGCAGCACCTACTAGATTATTTGTGAGCAGAATTAGTAGTTAAAGCATATTTAGTCTCCATTATATTTACAATCCTTACCATCACATAATCCTGTTTTATCTTAGTAATTTAGGTAATTCAAGTACTAATATGGGCTCTTATCAGAGTGTGTATCCGGATCCTCTCCCTCTTTAATTTACAGTTAATCATTGGATTTCTGAAGAATAATTAAATTTTATTCCTGAGGGTTTTAATAAGCCTATTAAACTTATATTTGATTAGAGTTGTGCTTCTTGTCGTAACGTTTAAACTTTCACCCGAATTGTGATCTTGCCCTCTCAGAAATCTTGTTGCAAGTAATAGAGACCTAGCAATAGATGTGACATTATGCTATTACTTATTCCTACGCTAGAATAGATAATAAATAGCATTTATTACCCCTCAGGGAAATAATTCATCTGGGTATTTGTGAATAGGAATGAATCAGGAATTATTAGGCTCTTTTGTGGGAGGGAAGAATCCTTTATCTTGAGTTTCAACAGACAGGAGCAAAATATAAGTAGAAACCACTTCAGTTACCTGTTATTCTCGACGTGTCATTAGTGCTTTGAAACCTAAACAGTTTGTACCTTATTTGCTCTCCTAACTTATCTTCTTTCGATGTAGGATTGCCACTTGAAATAGAAAGAGAGAAGCAGCATGAAGGTAAGTAACATGAAGGTAACAACAAGTGAAATGCATATTAGTCAGTTTCAAAAGCAGTCATGCCCAAGCCTTTTTCTAACTGAGAGGCTTCTTTAATGAGCCAAATGTTATTTTTTTGTTAATAATACGAGAAAAAAGGAAAAGATAAAACAGTGTCTCTGTGGAAAAAGTTTCCTTATATACCAGGGGAACATGGTTCTATTCTCCTGGGTTTTATAGGTAAAACCAAGAACTACTAGCCGATAGTACCACCTTAGTCCGTGCTAAAGAGGAGTGCAATTTATAAATCTGTCTTAGAAAATGACGCCATACATTTAAAGGTTCCAATCAGTGCACCTTACCACTTGGTGCAGACAATTTGTGTCGTAGCAAAATTTACTACTAATATGGCTTTATAGTTTTCCATTTTGTCTTTCTACTGAATTCCAGTCCTAAACAATATGGATACTAAAGTACAGGTATAACTTCATTTGACGTATGAAAAATTTAAACAGGACTTTTGAATCTTGTGAATGTTATGTTGTCGATCTTTAAATCAAGTATAAAACAAAAAGACTTACAAGTTATGTTTATATCTTATGCCAGGTTAAATCTTACTGCCTTTGTATTATTTATCACGCAATATTTTATCTATTCTTAGTTACTCATAAGATGTTTAACTGCCATAATTCTGATGGACAGTTACGTTGGTCCAACATGGCAGAAAAAGGCCAGGCAAACAATAGAGGCAGCGGACAAAGAGCTTAAGGATCTCAGGAGAAGTTTTTCGTCAATAGCTCGACAACTTATGCTTCAGCAATTTTTCGTTGAAGAACAGACAAGATCATCAGGCTCGTCAGGTAATTACATCATTTAAGTAAAGTTATTTGCTTCAAATTTAATATGGCATCCATTTCCACATCCTCGAGGATTTAGAAACTTTAGGGACATTCAAGCTTGTGACAGCAAGCCAAAACATTGCTTTAATTAGCTCTTGCTGTAGTGTCTGTCAAATAATCTATTTCCTTTCCTTGTGTTCTGTCATTGTCAGTACTCAAAGACAGAGTCGTCTTGCATTATGTTCCATCTATTGCACATTTTGTTTGTATGTGGAATGAAAGTGGTGACGTCACAAATAACAAATTTTGCAAATAGTACAATTTGACTCCAGATATCTAAAGGCAATCCTGGAATAGTCTCTTTCCAAAACTACTATGCCTGTAGTATGCACAGTATTTTGAATCTAGAGAATTCTCTAGTCAAGATTCTGTAAATTTTGCCTGGATCCTAAAGTTAGGGTCCAGCACCAAATAGCTTCCTCCATAGTTTTTTTATGGAGTCTTCTTATGGAGATTTGAAACTTGAAAGCTAATATCTCGGTGTTGGTAAGACGCTCCCCTCTCCAATTTGGCAGATGAAGTTCTTACAACTAGGGCAACAGAAACATTGAGAGTTTTTCCCACAACTTTTCAAAATTTTGACGTCACACTTTACAACTGCACTAATGATTTATGATTCTGTTGATAGGCATTAAACAAATCCGATTACATCGTTCTGGTGCTCGAACGTACTACTCAGAGTCTCATTATGGAGGATCTGTAGCAGCGATTCATAATCATGCCAATAATATACGCACAGTAGGAATGGGGGAGTTTGTCGCCATCTTGAATGGTGTAGAATTTCGAACAAGGCACAACGACTACAGATTGTACATGCCTTCCACAAAAAGCAAGAAATACCATGCAGTGGAAGGAGTGCCGTTCCCCGATGTACCTCCTGAGGTGGGCATATAATGATTTTTTGTCTACAATTGTTTTCGGTAAAATGACAATTGGTATTGGTCATCCTAGCAAATTCTTACAAAAAGCATTGCTTGCCACAAATGAGAATAATGAAGATGACAGAGGATTTATTCTACGCACTTCATATTGAATGTTTAATCGAAATGATTAGAAAACACATTACAATCTATGATATGTAGGCATATTTTTCAGTTTATTTTTGCATGAGAAGACAGACCGATAAATATAAATAATTTTTTGTTAAATATTTGATGTCAAGTAACTTCCATTTATGTGCTATGTAGGGATGTCAAGGGTACAGTAGACTTCTTTTTCTTCTTTGTGGTAACCCTTAGTAGTTGGATAGCATAATGGGTAGATTTATTCAAGTTGGTTAGCAGTGCACTGATCTTATACAATAACAGTACATATACGTTACCTGTACACATGATATGGCGTACTCTTAAGACCTATACTTTATACAATTTAGTGCTATTTTCCCTCTTAGACTGATTTCTTGTCTAATGTTTCGTACTCTTGAGACTTACCTCAGCCTATTTACACTCATCATCATTCCATGTTCCAGGTTGTGGAAAAGAAGACCATAACTGCTCAGATTAAGGAAATGCGCGAATGGTTCAAGGCTTGGAGAGACCAAAATCATTCCAAACGTGATTACCGGAAGTACTTTAAACCAATTCTGTGCTACTTAGAAGGAGCATGGACTACGTCGGGTAAAACAGTGGAAGAGCCTTTTAACAGTGATCGTCATTTCATTGATGCAAGAAACTGGCAAGATCTTCATGATCGCATTAGGTGAGATCTAAGCACATAGACTTAAGTGCCCCTGCAAATAGAAGCTTTTTGATTCAGAGGGTTCATTTGTAATGGAATTGTATCAGAAGTTGTAGGAAATAAGACCTCACAATAGAGTACTAATGACGTCATAAATACCAACTAACTAATGTCTGTTGCCTTGGCATGAAACTTCCGCAAGCAAATTATCGCTATAAAAAGTCATTCAAAAAACGATTGATGAACATTCAAATCAAATAATGGTCTTGGTCAGTTATGAGCTGTGAAGGATATACCCATACATTTGTTTAAAATATTATTCTCAAATTTTGAGTCGCTTTTCCTTATCAGCGAGGAGAATCCAACGAGTGCAAAAAAACTTTTGTAAGACTATTGCATTGTGCTTCTCCACACTTTGCGTAATGTTGGCTCAGGTGGTAAAGCTTTCTTAGTTGACAAATTTGCTTCCACTCTTCTAGCCGGACGGATGTAGACTGAAATCCAGCTCTACCCAATTTTGAAACTTCACCTCGGTATAGTGCCATCTTGCCGATTGATGGTGTCAAAGCTTGCTAAAAAATAAAGAATGGAGAAGAGTGGACTTTAAATAAAAATTTGTTGTTTTATATACATTCTTCTTTACCGCGACGTAATTTTTGTTTTTCAGATATCTATGCAAATAAACTAAATAAACGATCGAAACTGCTTAGATCAATGGTGTGATAGGAAAGTTGCTATGGATGACAATGATTTCTTTTAGAATTCTGCATACATAACCCAATACTTAACCCAATAATCTGTCTTACTGAAACGAATATCTGTAGCATAGTTCTAGCAATTCTTGATTTGCTAGAAATAAAGCGCCACTAAAGCTGTAGCAATTTTAAGGTAATTTGATTTTCTCATTTTGCTTTCTCGTTCAGATTTACCTCTTATGCTGGATCAAAGAGTCGCTTAGAAAACCTTGCATTTTTGCCAACCAAAGTCATGAGATTTCTTTCCGACAGAATTCCTGTGTTTGCTCAATGGAACTATAGAATTCTTTGCCATCCCTTGAAAGATGACCTTCCGCTAAAGAAGTTAAAGGTAAGAATTTAGAAAGCATCTTCGTTTGCTTTTTACAGGAAACAATTTCGTCCATATCAATATCAGTCATTGAATCACAGATCGATATTTCTCCAAATTGCAAGGGCCATTCTTGGGTAATTGTGCAAGAATAACTAACGTAAACATTACCATGCAACGTCCATTGTGTTAAGTGGTATATGGTGTAACAATAAAAACCACCTCCAGACACGGGATTCAATTCTTCCTAAATTCTTTTGAAAGGTTACAAAGATTATTATGCGTTAATCAGGGCCGGCGAAATGGTTTTGGAGGTTTGGGAGGAGGGGGGACAAATATGCTTTGTCAATATAACTATTTTACACGCACAATGTTTCAGATCAAACTTAGCAGAAAAGTAGGAGAGCATGGACCGCCCGCCCCCTGTTTTACCGGCCCTGTTAATTCCACAAGAAAAAACTATCCGATCGACGAGGCGTGTCCCCTGACGTCCCCCTTTAGCCTCGGGCCTGCCAATAGGTCTGATCATTAACTATTGATTCTAAGTCGATGCTTTGACTGTTAAATCCTCCAATAAAGTAGAAACGAAGTGAAAGGTAATGTCAGATTAGAACACAAAGCTAGCTACAAAATGTTCAAAACCTACGTAGTCACTTAGTTTAGAGTTTACTGCAAAACAATGAAAAGTGGGTTTAGTTATTTGAAACATGGAAGATGATAACAATAACCAAAACTTTTGAAATAGGTAATCGATGAAGAGATTCCCTTTAAAAAGAGAAATGAGGAAGATAACTGGAAACCTGTTTTCATGCTAGAAACCAAGAAACCATGAATCTCACAATTAGTCATTAGCCATTAGTCAATTTAGAACTTGCTTCAGTGCTAATGTACTTTTTCCGTTTGTTTTGAGTTAGCTAATGTATTTGGCTCTGTTTCATGGGATGTTTTTCCGTTAGTTTGATCTATGCTAAACACCTCTATAAATCAATTTGAACCTTTAATATTATCCCTGCCATTTGACAATATAGGGTGTTATGTAATAATTATCCTGAATAAAATGTAGATTGTCTTATCCTCGTGATATTTACAATATTTTGATTTTATAAATGCTTTATAAATGTTTTCATGTATTACTACATTATTACATGCATAGTTTTCCTGGGCTTTCAGGCGTCTTTCTCTTTGTTTGTGTATTCACATTTTTGTTGTTGTTGTATGATGGCAAATAAATACATAAAAAAGTACATCCTGTAAATCCAGGAATAGGAGGTGATGACGTCAGAGCACATTAGGAAGTTGTCAAGTAGCATAATGGTAGTTACCCATCAATAGAATGCGATACACGCAATTTGCATGATCTGTACAAAGGTACCAAGGTTTGATGGATGGAGTGACCATGGAGGTATTTACGAAGTTATTTTTAACACCACTTTCAATAAAAACAAGAAACAATGCTATGTCCTTGATGAAATGCCAAGGGAGATATAAAAACTTGTACCTAATTGCCCACATCATCCCCAGTTTTGGTAGGGCTTTATTCAGCGAGAGCAGTAAACCATATTAATGTAATTCATCATTTCATTTCTAGCTTGTTGACGATTTGGGAGCCAGGATGACCTACAAAGCTACAATGAATAAGCACAAATATTCCAGACGTGCCAGATTTATGTTGGATCCACATCCTGATAAGAACAAGATTTCCGACAAAATATTTCGCGGTCGTACCTTTTTAGACGGTTTGATGGAGCAGATTCCAGGAAAAGATAACTTTGGAGTGCTGCACGATAAAGGACTAGATGGCAATGATCACGCGTTGAATATGAAGACTGGTAAATTACTCAATGTTGCAAACTATCATCGCTGGTATAAGGTAAGAGAGAACTAGGTGTTGTTAATTTGATGAATATGAAAATGATATATTGTCAAGCTAAGCAAAGAATGAACCCCAAAATCAATATAACAAAAACAAAATCAGGAAAGGCGTTTATCTACGTAACAGAGCACCTTTCAGTACGTCACGGTCACAGGCGTAACTAATTGGTAGATTTGTCCTTTTAAACAATTGAGTCCTTCCTCATCCCCTCTAATTTTACAATTGATTCTACGGTTCGGTTTTAAGGTAGAGGTATATGAAAATGTTTGCTTTTGCTTCTTCAGTTTGCGTTTCCAATCTTTTCTTACTGATGAACTTGAATGGATTGCTGCTATGTGTCGTGTGGCCAGTTTCATTTTTCTCTTCACTCTTATCTTTCCAAGCACATAGTTTTAATGATCCATCGATTTTTAAACATACTGGCATTTTACATGTTGATAATAATAAGTGACCTTACAATGAGTATTCATAATAGCGACGTTAACTCCAAAATACAAAGTTTAGAAGAACTGTTTGGAAGTCTGGAAGACTATATCAATAGTTAAACATTTAATTATTTCCAAATTAGTAGTTATATTGATTCAACACCAAGCATTTCCCCATGACCTATCCTTGTAGGTTGGAAGAAGGGATGCAATGGGTTTGCAAGGAGTACACCGTGGATTCTCGGAGGAAAGTGCATTTGCTGCTAAAACAACACAGGCTAAAATCGCAGGTCTAGACATTGAAAACAGAAGAAAATGCCGCTGGAATAGGATACTGAGGAAACGAGTCTGCCAAAAGATTCATGAAAAATGGACCTGGGCATTTCCTTTAGAAATTATTTATCTCACACCTTTATCGAAATGGAATCCTTACAACTTGACTTACAGGGGTGATGCAAGAAAAGAAGGGAAAATAGCATCACGAGGAAGAAATGGATTCTGCAAAGTTAAAAAGCTGCATTTCTTTGGAACTAATAGTAAGGCATATTTTCAAACCCCTCATGAATTCTACTCTGGTTCTACAATTTCTACAAGCAGCGCAGACACGACAAGAGGAGCTGTGTGTGTTCTCGATCCCGATGGCAAATCACGTGTTGTACGAGCCTCAGGAACTTATATTTTCCTACCGCATATCAAAGGAGTTGGTACTTTGAGACAACGATATCCTATTATGCCAATTCACGGCGAAGGTAGCCCAGTTTGGAAAGAATTAGATGCTCTGAAGGTGTTAGTATTGAATCCAAAGGTCTACAGTGGACTGCGCTGGGATTCGGAAAAAGAAATTAAATCACGCCTGCAATTAAAAACGGGATATTCCACTTCAAAAGGTAGTAAAGTGACTCAACACACTCATTCTATTACACTATCTCCTGAAGAGGTTAGGCAGTTGAAAGCCGGGGTAAGGCTTACAGTGGAGACATCACTAGCCAGTGGACATCAGCATGAAATGGTTATACAATATTTAGCCAGTCACAAGAAATATCGATACATCAGATGTGATGGATTGTGGAAATGTCGTGACGGTCATTCTCACTGGTTAGTCATTACCTACTATAACTGCGTATAATTGTAATTTATATATTAAGCTTCTTGTAATTCTTTTGGGTTTTGTGTGCAAATAATTTGGAAATTGTAATCCTTCTTAGGGTTTCCTCTGGAAATATTTGGGGTACATGATTACGCTCCTCCTAATCGGAATGTAATGTAAATCAGGGTTACCTGTACAGTAGCATTTTTGACCTGATTATTAATATAATGCAATATATTACTAATTTATTTTCTGCATGTTGTGTACCATTAGTATGTAGAGTGAAGTTATGAGAGCTAAGAGAACATCTACAATCCATGTTATACTAACGCTTAATCATAGTAATTAAAACGATTTTGTACTTTGTTAAGTATTTGGTATGTAATTGTACTTTTGTTGTAAGTTTACAAACTTTGAGTTAGAAGAAGATTGATGGCATCAAATTGCAATTGAATTGTTGTCGCTAACTATTAAAGTGGATTCCATATTATCTACATCTCCTGACTCTCCTTACTTTGCAGTAATCAGTCGTCTCATTTCATAAATACTCACATGGGATATTCTAAAAAATATTTTGTCCAAATTTGCGGAAATTGTTCTTTAAAATCCATGAAGAGCTTTAATTTCCACCTGTTCTGCGCAAAGAAGTAAAACTTCAATTCAAAACTTCTTTCAATTTAGGGTCAAAATTCAATTTGCAAGGACGCGCTAACAATGCTTCTCCAAACGTATCGTGAGGTTGAAGCATTGTTTGTTGCGGTGACAAGCTTCTGTTTTAAATTATAGTTTTCGACATTTAAGAATCCAAACCTACATATTTGGACACAGCTCCCGTTCTTCTCGCCTAAATACATAATACGTAGATAATACCGAAATAAGAAAAAAATGATAAAAAAATTTGCATCTCAATATACGTGTGACAATATAGCTGGGACATCGCAAAGACGCCAGAAGCGACCACGGTTCAGAATCTGCAATAATTTTATCCAGTTGTGCAAAAACGTCAGAAATCAGCAAAACAAAGTCAGAAGTGCGTTAAAAGCATTTATTATCTTGAGGCTCTAAAAGTGACATTCGTTCAAACAAGTAAGTCCCGGTGCTCTATCAACAAAAGAGCTTTCCAAGTTGCTTGTCTTAAGTGACATAAAGTTCTTAACCCATATACTTCGAAATAGCACTGTAATTACTGTAAAGTAATATAATTTAGCAGTCCAATACCTCACACAATTTTCTAGTTTAGTGCTACAACGCAACATTCCAGGGTTATTTGATTGCTCCGTTGCGTATATATGGAGAACAAACTCAATATTTGTTAATTTGCTAATTTGCTGCTTCCCCTGACTGAATAGAGCCCGTTATTCTGTTCAAAGCCTATTGAAAGTTGTAAAGCGTTTTGGGGAAGAGAGGATTTGACAACTATTTTCATGGTCATTCAAATTTCTATGAAAATATTTGGATGTCGGTGCTCTCCAGTGGAGTATTGGGAGCTGATATAGTGGCAAGAAAAGCCGAGTATGTTGGATCATTTGTATAGCCGTAAATGCCTTGGTTATAGATTGGACGTACGTTCTTGAAACAATATCTCTAATACCTTGTTAAAACTTCATTCCAAGTCCTCTCCTCAAAACGTGAAAAATGTATCCTTAATCACAAAAATTATAATACAGTCTTGCAAAGCACGGGACTTCAATCAAGTAATCCGAATGAGTCTAAGGGAGAGTTCCTCGTTCTATTGATATACCTCCAAATTCCTAGACATAATGAGCTATCTCCCTATATTATATTATATTCATGTAACTAACTCTACCTTCAATGTATTCCTGAAGATGATGTAAAACACATCGAAAGCTCGAAAATAATTTCGAAACGTTTTAAACATTTCTGCGTTTTTATTTATCATGACCCTGTCAATCAAGATTTTAGCCTGGGTATTCATATTTATAAGCCGTTTAGTGAGCTTACGTTGGTGGGTGTGGAAAGCTATGGAACCTTTGTGCAGTCGACTATTGTGGATTTGATAAATAACTTAAACTCATTTATAATAATTTAGTTATTTATCTAATCCATAGTAGTCGACTGTACAAAGGGGAAACTTAAACTCATTTATAAGTTGCTTTAGAATTCATTTAATCAGTAGGAAGAGAATTGAGCTTCAATTGCTATGTCTACATGCAAGTCAGTAACTACCATAAAGTTCTACTAGCGTCTTTGTTGAAATGCCTGGTAAATCCCTTGTGCATGTCAAACACGCCTCGGCTGACAAGCTTACATTGAAATAGACAAACCAATTTATATTTCACGTCGTCCAATAAAAGATAAGTCTGGCAATAGTCACAACGATGGAACACATATTCATCCTCACTACCTGTAACAGTTGAGTTATTGGGCTCCAAGCTTCAGGCCTGGAGCTTAGTAAATTAACTGCTTCATTGCTACCAAGACAGTCTCTATTTGTAATTTTTCAGTACAAAATGGTGAGCCCATTTTTTGGAGTAAAGCTTGTGTAGTCTGTGTAGCCTGTGTATTCTGACAAACCTAAGATGACAAATCGGTAGAATGGAATCTGCAAAGAGCCAATCAGAAGTTGGACCGTCTTCTTTGTGTTTTCGACCAACTGGTGTGCGTTAAAAATATGCGGACAAAGAGAATTTTTCTGGAAGGACGCTAGAGAAAAAAAAGAAGTTTGTCTTGTTACGGGCATTTTCTATCGATAACGTAGTTCGGGTGGACAGTGATAAAATACACAACACCAATAAGACAGTCCAAATTCTTATTAGCTCTTTTAAAAGAAAAGCTGGTTATAAATTTGTTATTTCCTTTGCGTGTTCTATTCGGTGATATTCAATTTCTACGCTGTGGTTTGTCTGACGAAAAACCATCTTAGTACAATAACAGTAAACAAACAATAATAGTAAACAATAGTTTACAAACTACTTGTAAAAAGAGATGGGCTGTAAATATAAAAAGCTGGGTTGCCATAATTGGTAGCCCCTACAGTTCAGTTTTAGAGCATATTTTTCAAGACTTCATTCTTGAGTACCACTACGAGCACAATATATTTTACCTTGGTCAGTGAGTTGGTTAACTTTTCAAGTGCTTGTATTGCTTGTTCGCAGACCATTCTAAACTTTATTATTCCAAGGAAGAAATCTAGTGTTCAGAGCTGACTTCTTTCCACTTGGAGTTAATGATTTGAGAGTGCCTTTGAAATTTTCAGGCTTTATTTGTACAGGAAGAAGGAAAAGCAAAGGTGAACTCGTCGAATTTCATGTCAACTGTAAACGGGTATTGTCTCATGGTCTATGAGTGTGCTCAGGGATTTGGTTTCCCTGGAGACAATATCGAGTATTCATCAAACAACCTTTTGTTTACTATACTAGTCTGTTGCTTTTGCATCCTTTGGGATACACAAAACTATCTGAATACTAAGGGAGCAGAGCTAAAGTACACATAATGCTTGTTTCGCATACTACATGATGACAGACACAAATGTGAAATTGGATAATAGCAGTCACGGAGAAGTAGGCCGACACACAGAATCTACAGCCGTAAAGAAAGCGAAAATTAGTAAACGGAGAGGAATATTTCTTTCGTATTGTACCTTAGGAGATTTCTTCGAAATCAAATTTACCATAGAGTTGGCAACTCATTTACAGGAGAATGGTTTTGAGAAAGATTTGTGGTTTGACTTTAGTCAAATACCATCGGATAATTTTGACACCCCTATAGGCTACGCAGCACGATTCGAGGCCTTGGAAAAATGCAAGGCCGTTATCATTGTTCTCTCACAAGCCTACACACTCTGTCAGTGGTGTTTAGCAACATTTCGTACTGTACTGTTAAAGAAGGGGAAACAACCTGCTTTTCGTATCTTCATAATTAAGTTTTCTCCTATTTCAAGCAACGAAGCATTCAGTGCTCTCCTTGAAGACGAATCCACTTGTTATATTGATTTGACTGTAGCGACACGTAGTAAATTGTCGACTTCAGAAAAAGTGGTATCAGTCCTGCGTGCTTTCTTGGAATACTTGGAAATTTACTCAAGTGGGATTTCGTGCCAAGAATCGGAGAATGACGTTGTCGCCATGAGTGATTTTAGAAGTAAATCAATGAGAAACTGGAACATAAGAGACGTTACAGATTGGCTTCAGTCTCTAGGAGTGCACGAGAAAAGTATAATGCATTTTGAAGAGACTGAAGTAAGTGGAAGACTTCTTCCCTATCTCACCGACAGTGTGCTACAAGAGTTATTCGCAATCGAGAGTAAAGTTTGTCAGCGGAGGATAAAAAATAGTATAGAACACTTTCAGAGGAAGGAACAAGAAACTAAAATACGCTGGGTTAAATTTGCTCAACAGCGAGGAAAACCGCTAACGATATATCTTATATTTGACCCAAGTGATAAGAATCTTGCCCATCTGCTTCGTACGGATCTGAAAAAGAAAGGGTTCAAGGTAAGCTAACAGTTTTCAGTTCCTTAGGATTTATGTGATATAAATACGCGATTTATACTAAAGCAACGATTATCAACATGGGCCACTTCCTCTAGGTTCCTTTAGTAAGCCAGACGTGTTTATAGTCTCACGTTACCACGTCTTTAGTGTAAGGTAAACCTGAACAAACACTAAGGCAAACAATCCGTGGTAATGTACTAAAGTTTCTCATTTTAGAATAGAAGAAGCTCCCGTAACATAAAACTTTAATACCCAAGAGGGTTGCATAGTTACAAAAACATGTTTGTGATGTCCAAGTCTCAAGGCGACATAATTAGAGAAAAACTAAAGTTTGTATTTATGACAGCAGCGTTTTTCAATGAATAGTATATAATAGCGGAACTTTTGCTCTGTTCTACGCCAAAGAAGAATTTACAACTCCCTTGAACGCTATTGGGACACCTTTCTTTCCAGAAATTAAATGGCAGTTTAACAATCGGAATAGGTAAGACATTTCTGATAGCTAGAAAAATTTGATAACTTTGACTAAAATAAAATGATTTATGAAGGAATAAAAATATCACGAAACGATTTTGACATTTCATTAAGTTAACTTATCTTATAATCAGGGACATGATGAAAAACGTATATAAGAGTATGCACGTTCTTCAGGTAAGATAGGCAAACGAGGAGCAACTGTAAACACACAAAGTATATTGGTTAACGGACGTCATATTCTTGCTTTAAATTACAACTATGTATACTTGATTATGTCCTCCTACAAATTTTTGAAGTATGATAATAAACAAGCTAAAGGCGTCATACATAAGTGGGATGATGGGGATGAGTAATCTTTGGTAGGAAGGTGGTTAATCAGTTCTCATCCCCCCACCCCCGCCAAACTCTTAACTATTACGATGCATAACATAGGCCTACTCATCCGACCATGACTTTGATCGAGACAGTTCCAATTCCCTTACGTAACTCAAGCACAGGATGACTTTGATTTCCACCTTTATAAATCATTTATCATTACAGTGATTTTCTTGACACAATGACTTCAATTTTTTAACGTTCTTACTCTCCTCGCAATTGCCAGGTTCTTCTTCACTCAGCGCTTGGTCAAACAAGGGAAGATTTTCTCTTGCTTAATGGCTCTGAAATTGCTAGAGCTGAAGTTTCCATAGTTCTATTAACAAAGGGAGCCAGCACGTCCCCTTTTGTCTACAACGAAGCTATAATGTCAATGTGGTTAGACAGACGAATAATCTCACTTCTGTTTCAATCATCTTTGGACGCCCTGAAAACAGGCCTTCGTGGTATTCTCTCCGGATATTCTGGTATTAACTTTAATGCACTGTATACTGATGCATTAGAAATATTAGCCCACGAATTACGAAGAGGTAGATCAAGCAGAGGTATCATATACGAGTTATCATTTCTAAGACTCCTCTCTAGCAGCATAAAGCCATTAGAGGACATAGCTCAGTCAAGTGAGTTTCATTCCTTAATTATGATGCGTTAAATGTTGATAAGATAAGCTTGTTTCAATAGCCAGATGCTTTTGCACGTAAAGCAAATGTACAATTTTAAGTCTAGAAACTATTATTCGAAATAGTCAAAGTATTATACGGAAATTTGTTGATATTTTGTTGTTATGGAATACTAAAAAAATGATACCATGTCACCAATATAAATAAACGAGATGCCTGTAAAGAGCAGGAAACGATTTTCAGCATCTGTGGCCAAGACTATGGTTTGAGAGCTACTTCGGCCCAAACAGTTGAAGTGGTTGTTACTCGTAGCGTCCAACATCCCTGTAACTTTTTGACTTACATGGCCGCATTCATAGTAATTTAAAAAATGGTTCCTACCTAGTTGAACTGCACCAAACTTCAAACACACTTCCTTGTTAAGGACGCAGAACTAGTGTATTCCCATTTGGCTTTAAATTATTGTGTTAATGTATGAAGAGAATATGATACTGTTACTTCGGTGCTAGAAATATATTGATTTTTTGGCAGCTTTCTCATTTATTGCACTTTTAAAAAGTCATGAAATGTAGAACCAGCATTTGATCTCGATCCTCTCCAGTTTGTAAGTATTACTTGGCTTTAATTACTTACATGAATCACAATTGTTGTCTTGAGCGCGATATTGGCTTCTTATTGGGTACATGAAGTTTAAAAAGTTTCATAAGTTTATCATGTGTCGTCGTGACCTAGTAGATGAGTACCTGGCCTTCGGATTATGAGGGACAAGAGGGTCAGCGTTCGATTCCAAGAAGGTTAATCGGTGATGCCAGGAAGAGTATCCTGTCTGAAAGGTCTCAATGCTCCAAAAAAGTCCCATGGAAGCGGGGGTGTCTCACCTCTTGTAAAAATTAGAGATCAGAGATGTTAACCCTAGTGATGGACATTATAGTTCAGTGGAGTTCATAGACTGGAAATTTCTCTTTAATGATATCTTTTCGATCACCCAAATCAACTTCAACACTGTATATAGCCTAAATGCTATTGTTGCAGTTATACTATATATACATTAGCGCAGAAAACATAGGGAGGTAGGGCCAACAAGTTTATGACTCACCATTTTCTCAAAACATAAGGTTTCCGACCTTTGTCTTTTCTAAGGTACATGTGAAAAGGGGGTTTATTTCATTTTCTAAATACTGCTAAAAATTTGCTCAAATTTTCGGTTATCGAATTATAAAATTTGGCCCTCAATAAAGTTTGTAAAACAAACTGGCAGGTGATCAATGCAGAAACTCTGGTGGGTCCATTTCCTTTTCTTTTTCCTGTATTGCATCAAGTGATGACATCAGCACCTTGTTCATCGATTGTTTTGGAAATATACTCTCATTGTCTTCTAGTATTATTTCCCCTTCCATTGTGCCATTTTCTACAGAAATATGAACTTTCACATCCCTCTTGTTCCCGTTCTCTTCACGTATGCCATTGGAGTCCGGATCCTTATACCATGGTTTTCTGATGTCGAGTAAACTTTGATTAGCCACTCACTATATCTTTTTTTAACCAGGGCCACGTTTGCCAAAGTTTTGTCACATACGTATCCAACGACTATATTTTGTTCCTTCAAAGAAGAGCGCCCTCCCTCAACCTCCTTCCCACTATTAGAATCGTAGTTACATTCCTGATTTAAGGTGATGGTATTCTCAAGACTGTCTCGCGTAATAACTCAATCAAGTATCGTTCGGTGGGGTTACATAGTTTTGCTTCTAGGCTGATTGTTTTTAAAACTTTGCCACTACTTTCTGCAGCTTTGCGTTGGTTTTGGGTCATACGTTTATATGAATTTTATCACTTTTTGTCATGACCAGATATAGTATCATTCTTACTTTGCAGACGTTGTAACAGATGTTTTCAACCCCCAAAAGCAAAAGTATGTGTTTTTCAGTTACCACTGGGACAATCAATCTCAAGTTAGAATTCTCATCTCGTATATGGTCGAGCAAGGGATACCATGCCTCTCAGATATGGCTTTCGTCACAAATTCTTTGAACTCGTCAGCTCACGAGACTATCTTACCATCTGGTCAAATAGATCAACATAAATCTTTGGACAGTGAAATTGAGCATACAATACGGAATGCGGCAGTAGTTGTTCTTTGTGCATCACGGAAATATTTTCAATGTCACAAGCGCATAAAAGAGGTATTCTTAGCTGAGGAAGCCTCTAAGCCAATGGTACCTGTTATGATGGAATGGATGCATTGGCCCCCTGTAAACATATCAGTAGATGTGCGAAAGATGCTGGTAATCTTGGATCATTACGACCTCAGTACGGATAGAACTTTGCAAAGGAACTTCCCTTTCCTTATTTCTAAGCTTAAAAACACATTATCTATTCACGCTGCTGAAATCAGATAACAATAATATGGCGGAGAAAAGTTATCACTCAACCTATCCATTTGTTGCGACATTAAGTAACTTAGCAGTTTATTCGTTTGGGATATACCTTCAGTAGTGACAACTTTAGACGTCTAAAATTATTTGCAGCAAACTTTTGAAAATGCAGTACTAAGGGTGCCGGTGCCATTACGTTACCAAGGTTGAACAAGTGTCTCCTGATAGATCGATGACAATTGAAAGTAAGTAAATAACCCTGCTAATGGTCAGAATTAAAATACTTTTGTTCTGAAGTCCCTAACAGTACCCGTCAATTTTTCAGTTCTCGTATTTCTACATAGAATGACAATAATAAGAGTCCTAAGAAATTGACATTTCCTTCTAGTACTTGTTTCAAAGATTACCTCGTTTATGGAATTTTCTTGATTAACATTTGACTAGGGATTTTTATGACGCATTTCAACCTTAAATATCCTTTCGTTTCGTATGATTTTTTTGCTCTATACCATTCTATATATTATCTTCGAGTAATTCCAAATCTGAAACTAAAAATATGTGTTATGTGGGAGGCAAAGCTACTGATACTAGGTATGATTGATATAGAACTATTATCATGGACTTCTATCACATAAATACTTCCTATACTCTATTGTTTATATTTTATGTATAGTCTTTCCGTTACCATCATGTCCCTCCTGCTAGGTATTGGAGTGGGAAGCGGAATTTTTTTTTCAGATTACTTTTTCAATTTCTTTCTTAAGCAGTCCCTTCTCAAATCATATTTGAATTTCTTAGCTTTCTTTAGAGAAATAGAAATTGTGTTATCACCAGTGTTCGAACTCTGGAGTCATGAATTCGTGGCATATCATCCACCATCTGAACTAGACGACCTACGATGACAACATACTCTATTTCTATAGTCGCAACATCAGTTCCCAGTCCACTGCCGTATTTTGAAATTTTGGAAATTAAAGCTTCCGAACCATATGACTTGCAAAATGAGAGGACTGCCTTCTGGATTACCAATCTGTCCAAAATCTCGTCGCAAGTTATAAAGTATCATCGAGAAGAGATTACCTGTGATGACATATTTTTACCTCTCTAGTATTTTTTTCAAACCTAATCATTTCAAATCACCTCTTCTCGATGACAATGTTCTCGACTTGATAGATTTTCCGCCAGGGATTTCAGTCTTGATGTTTGCTTCGTACTCGGACAGCTAAATCTAGTCGATGTTACAGTTACCAATTGCTATCACGCTTTCTGTCTGCTTTAGCAAGATAGCGAAACAAAAGAAACAATATTGACAAAAAATGCATGTTGCAGTAGTTGATCCCAAATCTTCAAATAAACACAAGTTAGAGAGATAAACAGAAATAAAATCAAACTTATGTTATTTTCATTATATTAGTTAACACTACAATAAAAATGCTTGCCTTGATGCGTTTATCAAGAGATCCCAATGGAAATGTACACTTCAAGTTACTTTCAAGAATAGTTCCGTTATAACTAAGAGAGAATTTGGTAACAGATTCACTGCGCAAAAATGTTTGATATGAGATCCCTAACTAAAGCAGACCTTGTCTTATAAACGAGGAAAAGATAAATTATCTAAAGGAAAACATATCTTCCATATATAAGTGGATTAGTTCGTTAATGCAATTACTACGTAGTTACGATTTTACCAAATTAGAATCCTTTTGTAATATTTGTATCTACTGGTGACGATATAGACAAAAAAGCATCTTATTCAATTGAATTCAACATCTTTTCCTATTTTTTCTCTCCATATTACCTTTTACGCTGAGCACTTTAATACCAGACACTCTGGTATGAATAGTGTCCGTCAAATGTTTTCTTGTAAGAATAGTATAATCATTGTGGCATTTAAGTATTAAACCGCTATTCTAGTCCACATCTTATAGATGGCTTTAACATCAGCAGATGATCCAAAAATAATTGAGTGGCAAGTTTAACTGTTTGAGTTTTTTCTATTTAAAAGTTACTTCTGCAGCTTTAGGTAGAAACCGGATTAGTCATCTCGAATAGATTCGAATTAATTGTGATGCTATAACTTGATTGATACAAGACCTGCAGTTTTAGAGCGACACCATAGTTACTGTAAGGTGACCCTAACTTCACTACGAGTAATTAGATGGAGCAAATTTGTTTTTTTTCAAACAGTTGTGCCCTTACCACTATTTCTAGTCTTATTTAATTTTATCTGTTGGAAAGAAATTTTTGATATGGATCATAAGTAACACCTCTCCACGTTATTAGATACGATGCCTAGAAAACTGTTATTACAAACATAGCAGAAACGGACAATGTTGGGGAAATTAAAAAAAAAAGAACAGGCCTATTGCTAGGATTGCTAAGATCTGAAGTGGGTTGTACGTAGTATTTTATATCGGCCATTAGTGAGCCGTTTTTCTGTTTAGGCGGAAAGCGACTGATGACTTAAGTAATCGCTCTTTATCTTATCTGTAGTCACTCTGTTTTCCATTTTCGGTAACTCTAACAGATGTCGGCTTAACGTGACGACAATGCTCATACTATCAAAGCATTGCTAATTTTGTTTACTTTACAAAGGCTGCCATTTTATAAACACTACGCATTTCTACACATATGTTTGTTGTATACAAAAGTCTGTAATTACATTGACTAATTCATAAAGTGTATTTGCTACATGGTTATGGTAGTACATTTCACGTTGCAGAACCGTCCGTTCTTATTTCTGTTGTACAGTCTGTGGTACAAACTGCCTCGTAGTGTCTCCATTAACATCCCTGTACATGACTTGTGAGTACCAACTCAGTATACTTCCATAAGCAACATTGCATCTATTGAATTTTCTTACAAGTATGTAACTTAAAACAGTATGTATCGCAAAATTGTATTTTGTGAACAATAAAATCATTCTTCGTCTTGCGTGTGAAACCAAAATTTTCGATTTTCAATCCTTGATTAAGTTGAGTACAAGCTACACTAAGGATCTACTAGCCAATGTATACCACCTTATACCATCGTTTTTAAAATTTAGTATTGGCTGTACAATCCTATACCAGAGCAATACTCAGATATAGACACATTTAGTCCCACAAATGAAACTTATTTGCTATATAAGACTTCTTACGGTCATCATTAATGATTCCTTGCAGTATGCTCTTTGGCCTTGACATTCTAGACTTTTTCGTTTCCTCCACTATACTTAATTCTGAGGTTTGTTTTGCATTTGGACTTGGAGTTGATCTTAGTATTGCTGTCTTTTTTGCATTCTCCTGGTCGTCTTGATCTGGCATCCTCTCCACTACATTGCCTGTAAGTACACCTCTCAAAAGTGACCCTTTAATCACCTTGAACTTCTTCTGGGTTTCTTCTATCTCTGTTGCCAGTAGTCCGTTTGCATCTGTTTTTTCCCTTTTTGAATTTTTCTTCGAATTTCGACGTTCTTCTTTTCTCATTTCCTCTAACTCCTTGAAATCGCTTTTCAATTCGTCATCATCATCATCTGATGGACTCAAGTCTTCTTCACTTGGGACGACATCAGTATGAACATCTTTATCTTCCTTTCGTTTCGTATTAAACATGGCACTGACTTCAGGTCTCTGTTTTGTCTTTGTTTGTACTGAAGCTTCGGATTTTGATGGATTTGACAGTTTGGTCATTGCTTTCGACGTGTGGTATCTATGAACGGAGGTTTTTGAAGGCTTTGTCGAAGGTATTGCCTTTGTTTTAGACATTTCTCTCGATAATGTCGTTCCGATCGACGAGTAAGGGTCCCCTGTTTCAGACAGAGTTTTATTGATGTGGCTCTTTTTTAACGAACCTTGGGTTAGTGGTTCTTTATTTGCTGCCGAATTGTAAATAGAACTGCTATTGTCTGTTACGTTTGCATTAGCAGTCAATTGTTGCGTAGTAGCATTCCTACTGGTAACATTCGCAGGGGTGCTACTATTGCTCACTTTTGCAGTCTGTACCGGGGGAGTGCTTGTTACTTTTGTTGCGTTTGCCTTGTTTGCACTAGTGTCTGCTGCTGCTGCTGGTGCTGCTGCTGCTGGTGCTGCTGGTGCTGGTGCTGCTAGTGGTGATGCTGCTGGTGGTGATGCTGCTGCTTTAGACGTAGTTACGTTGGTTTGGGTCCCTTTGTCAACATCATCATCAATTTCCTCCGACTTATCTGGCCCAGAATTCTCGTTCAATCCCGAAAGAAAGATACTTCCTTTTACTTGGTCAACATTAATTTTTCGTACCGGCTCTTCATTAAGTGCTCTTGAACTCGAATTCACATGAGTTTCCGGTTGTGTTTTGTTGCTAATAACGCTGTTTGGCATTGTTGTGCTAGTTTCATTCAGCGATGCTGATGTGATGTTGCTCTCAGTTGTATTGACTTGTGGTGGTGACGTTCCATTCGATGATACGTTAGCTACAGACTGGCGAGCAACTCCTGTAATCGAGAAAGAGTCATCAAGCAACTTTTTATCCTCATCAGCACTAAAATCCCTCAGAGCTTCTAAAATAGCTTTTGGGATGTCTTCATTCTTTATTTTATCAAGGTCACTGTATTCGGAGTATATAGGCTTTGGATTCGAAACATTTGTGGTTGTTTCATCTGTTTTTGATTCATTGTCTGCGTCGTATGCTGACTCCTTGTCGTTTGAACTTTCGGAGTCCAGAGAAGAATCAGTGGTAGGTGCCACAACCCGAGAACCATCCACAGATTCGGGAGAGTCCCCAGCGAATACGACAATACTGCGATCGCCTCCGTTCCATGTTTGCGATGGTGCAACTGCCTGCGTAGCCAGACGACCCAACTTCAATTTATCTGCAAGTAAAGGGGAGTGAATTATATGATTTTCTGCCATAGTACATTAGATAAAGTGTACAAAGAAAAATAAGGTCTACCGCAAACATTTAATAACTCGATAGTCCATCTGTTTTTTAGTCCAAGGACCAGACTTTGATTCCTTGAAGATTTCTCGGTGACAATGTGGAGGAAACTAAGTTTGCAAACATGGAGGGAGCAAAATATCTTCACCAAACATGCTGAAATTGAGGACTGTTTTGAAAGCAAAATAAAGGACAAACTGTAAACAATAATGTGATAACGATGGTTTAGTTGGGTTACTGTAAGAATTTGTAAATAAGGACAGCTAAGATGAGATTCAAGAGATCGATAATGATGAAAATGATGGTGATGATAATAATAGCGACGATGATTGTGCCCTTAGAGGTACTGATGCTGAGAGATGTAAAGAAGGGGACAGGAGAACATTGTAACCATTGTCATATGAAAGCTACTATTCTGGTTGCTTCTTTATCAAAGCTTCAAAACTGAGATACATTACGACATTTAAAACGTGTGCCAAAAAGCAGCATCATGCAAATTGTTGAGCAATTTTCTTATTTTATATATTGTCGATTTGATTTTGATAATGTGGTTTAAAACAAACATCATCTATGTCTAGATTTGTAGTTACAATAGCAATACTAAATTATGGCTTCCAACACTTTAGAGGATTTACAGCATTGAAAATGTGAAGTTACTTAGACGAGCAACGTAGGCTACCACGATGTTGGCTCCTGATCTAGGATTGTACATGTCCTCTGTAGACAATAATTGGAGATAGAAGGAAAACGTATTATGAACCAAAAATGGCGCATGTTACTATCAATAACATAGTGCTTTGAAAGATTCCATTCTAATCTTTGATTCTCTTCTGCTGTTACCTTGCTTCTACATGCAATGATTTTGCTTGTCACTTCATAGCATTCTAAGTACAAAAAATTAATGCAGCCTTTCTATTCAGAGCTGATTCACATTGCAACAAGAAAACAGAATAAAATTCCTTTTGTTGAAAGACTCTTTATTACTTTACTTTACTATTATAAGCAGGTTACATATACCAGGGCAAAAATATATATATACTTCTGCGGTTGATCTGTGACAAGCATCAAATCCGGTATTAGTGTTATATTTACATATATTACAAGCTGATGTTACAGTCTTCTTCAAAATATGACTGTTAAGGAATTTTTGTCTATAAAGTAGGTCATTAGGTGCTGCCCCTAGACACTAATATACACTATTATTGATTCACTATCCAGATTTACTTGCATTGGACATGTTGATAGACTCTGTTTATAAGTTAAAGATATTCAAAAGAGTATAAAGGAACAGGAAAACAGGGGATAACAAGTTGCATTGACGTTCCCCTCGTTATCATGGCAAAGTTCTACACTTGGTCAACTTTAAACTGTCATTCTCAGAGCTTTGTTTTCCCATGTTGACACTGTTTTAACGATATTGATGTAATATACAAAGTAGCTTGGGATCTATGGTAATGTTCTCAGAGACAGCAACAACAGGAAAAGCAACTGGTTGTAAGTAGCAAAGAGGAAGAAGATTGCTACTATCATCAAAGGAAATGCAGAAATACAGATTCATCATTAGCTTTTCATATTCAACATTTGCTGTAGAGGTAGACGTCTAACCTATCTAAGGCCACTTTTTAACTGCATTCTGCCACTGTATTTTCTATACTTTTGCTTCCCCATACCACAGAGCAGCATGCTCCGCAAAACATCATATCTGGAATTAATTTGAATGTTATATCTGAAGACAATCACGCGTTCGCAACAATACTAAACTGAGAGAGCCTTCCTGTTAACTGAAGCTCATCGTTAAATACCAAGCATTTTCCTTCCGATTCATAAACAAGCCAATGCTATTGTATTATAGATGTACGTATCTTGATCGTAAATTGCAAATCGGAAAAAAGTAAATGTCTGGAAGATGAAATCGTGTTGTCACTACTCTTGTTATTCTTCCAAAGTTTTCAATTATTCACAATGGAAATAAATTTAAAACTGCTAACATAATGGTTTCCTGTTGCATCATTGTTGAGGTTTACCTACTTAATGAACACTTTTTCAGTTATTTATGCGACATATAGAGATGATTTTATATTCACCTCCAGAACTGGAGATCTGATCTGTGTGCAATGTACTGCAATTAATTTTCAATACCAATTGGTCATTCACTTACCTTCGACAACTTTAACATTCACTAACGTGCTACTCAACCGGTGTTTTTCAAAGTTTGTTAACAATATCTTACTACTACCATTACTACTATTACTACTACTACCATTAATACTACTACTGCTACTACTGCTACTACTACTACTACTACTACTACTACTACTACTACTACTACTACTACTACTACCACTGCTACTACTTCTACTACTACCGTATCGGACCTTGGTATTGACGAGTTTAACAAAGAGAGGGAAAAAATTAGATATCAGCTGATGTAACACCGAAGTTTTTTGACATCTTCTGATGTATTACGTCAATGATGAACACCAGTAGCCTAGTTAAAATGACACATTTTTCACCCAAAAGCAAAACGTGTTATTTAAAATGGAAGCCTGGAAAGTACCCTCTGTCTGTTCTGAGTGTAGCAGAACATTGCTAAAACATTCTTTTTTGCAGTGACTCTAGAACATAGCTGTGGCGTTTTGACAAAAAGAGTTCATTAATCATCGGTGTTACTTACTTAATCCCTCAGCGATGCTTTCTCCAAGTGTCACTAGTTGTTTAATGTCCTTTTTCTCGTGAATAAAGTAAAGCTCAGGCGCACTTTTGGTTCCTATGAGTTGCAATTCAGTTTTCAAGTACTAAAGTCATAAAGAATATAAAAAGATAAAAAGATTTGGTAGACGTAAACCAGAAAATTATAATAAATGATGCTAAGAGGCATTCATCACCATCTTAAAGTCTATTGATCATCAATAAAGACACAGTTTAAAATGGTATTTATTCGTTTAATTACTTTATGCGTAAAAAATGAATGTTCAGGTTGCTACATAGATTCCAGTTTATTTGTTAGTAATACTGTGTTATACCTCTTTGCATAAATTATGAATAGATTGTCTTGCTGATGGCATGATTATTTTTATTATCTATATCAACAGTGATAAATATCGCCTAGGTGTGAGTATAATCAGATAAAGTACACAAGTGTACTCTAAATAAGTACTGAAGGAAAAGAAATGTTAACAAATTATCATTTTTATAATTATTATGTTATTGTGTTATTTGCATCAGGCATATCAATTGATGTATAAATATATATAATGGACGTTTTATCAATGAATAGAGTTTAGCTGCATAACTACACAGCATTCCATTTGCAAATCGTTTCAAAGTATAGTCAATTTTTTTTTTAAAACAAGACCTAACGTGTCATAATTAAACTGTAACGTTAAGGCATCGATCTTTCTGTTGGCGTTTTTGGCAACCTTTACGAAGTAAAGTTATATAAAGCTTAGATTACTAAGTGAATTATCAAAGAGAAATGATTAAAGGGTACGAAATAGTGGTCATGTTTGTGGTGCCATATAATGTTTAAGTGAGCTTAGGGGCTTGTAGGCATGTGTCCCCCAGCGCTTACAATTGCCTCCGTGCAAACCTTTGTAAGAAAGAACACTAGATACTGAAAATGGTTCACAAATTAGGTCAAATGCCCTCCCACTCTAACAAAGATGGGTAGCTACGCGCTTGATTTGTTGATCTGTTTATGCATGTGGTAATGCGTGTAACAATGTTGATACTCTTGCTCAACCCTTGAGATCCGGATTATATATTTGCTAATTAGTTTACTTCTAGTAATGCCTTTAAAGGCATGCATCCTGATGGCTTACTTTTTTTTCGACCAAACTCCCTTTTCATCAGAAGCCTTACTTGTTATAAGACAGGCGCGGATCCAGAAGGTTGGGGGCATGCCCCCCAAACGTTAAAAATTTCAAAGTTTCATATAGGCTTTTCTGCTACACCCTTGGCTGAGTGCCTGGGAGTACCTATATTTTTTCCAAA
>JAAAKL020000670.1:0-38287 GCA_010016065.2 Carybdea cf. marsupialis auct. non (Linnaeus, 1758)
GTTCTTTCTGAAACAATCTTTTTTCATACAACAATCAATGTGAGTGTGAGATATCATGAAAACTCTTATCAGAAGGATCAGTCAAATAGATAGATGCTAAAACCAATAGTCCGGACTGTAATAGTCACCCTAACCCTAAACCTCATAATCTATCCCACAATCATCACTTAAGGAATTTTCAAAGCATTAAAATGGTTTTGTGAAATGAAACCAGATAAAAAGCAAGCATTGAGACCCCATAAACAGGACAAGAAACGGTTGGGAAATTAGGGATAACTGAACTAAGAAATGTCATCGTGGTCGTCATCGAAATGTTTATTTCTACTTGTAGTTTTATATAAAGAAGTCTATTTGCAGAACCGTGTATTTCAAGATTTGAATAAGAAAACGTCTTTGTGAGAGAAGTCGTAAATTTTGGTAAGCGAAGGAATACTGGTAGTAACACGTTTTCTAGCCTCGTCTCATAATGAAGCCAAAGAACAACAGTATTGTATCTGGTGAAAGAAAAGGAGTGGGAAGAGAAAAAGAGAGCAGTATCCGAAGGAACACTTATATCTTCCTAAAAACTATACAAGTTCTATGTGCTAGTACTTGCATAATTTAAACCCATTCGACAAACGAGAGCACAAAAGGGCAGTTCATCTCTTTTATCAATGAATTTGAGACAATTGTAACGTCTTTAAGAGGGATTAAACTCCATTTCCCAGGCTCCACCAGGAAATCAGAAAACCTCAAGTAACCCACTTCAAACCTAACCTTGGCGAGCTTTTTAGGAATTTTAAAAGTCATGGATAGAGGCATTTTGCTCTCGTCACAGAAATTCCAATAAAACCCGTTTAACATACTTAAAATAACAGATCTGTCTTCATATCCATATCTACCTGTTGCATTTGATTGTGTCGTTACAATATGATGGCGTGATCACTGAAAATCATGAAGCCAATATAAAGGTTATTGACAAGTGAGGGGAAAAGTACAAGTACTTTCTTTTTAAGCATTTAGTTCATTTCTTTACGCAATTTTATGATAATATCTCTATGACATGGTATGTTGTTGTAGTGTGAATATAGCTTAGTAGCTGCTCAAAACGTTCAAAGATGAAAACATTTGCAAAATGTAACTGTAGGATGATGCACATTACGTCATAGCTGAAAATTGAGAAAGTAGACAAAAGGATTTTAGTCAAAGTAGTCTTAAAATAGATGCTGGGAATATATTGCATATGTCAACTCTAACGCTTCTCAGGTTAACGAAAAATCGAAGAAGAAAGACATCGTCCAAAGACCCCTCTATCCCCGATCGCTGTATGCAATGGAGCTGATACAAAGTTGCATTGTTTACTTTTCCTTTCAGAATGTTCTTGCTCCATCAAAAGTTAATAAATACTGTTAATACGTACTCTATCACCATCTGTTGAATAGACATCCGTTTCTGAGAATAAATTTTTAAAAACGTTTGTTTACAGGACAAATGAAAGAATACTTGAAATGACAATTCGTAGTGATGAAACTATGTACCATTCTTTATTTTTCCTTTTTTTTTTGTGGCATACTCGATTTCGAGCGTAGCCTATTGCCCAGCCAGAGTGAGCAATGTCCTGGGGAAAGAGCAAATTTACACAGTCTAGTGCTAGGAAAAGCCACCAGAACGTTCAAGAATTTTGAGGAAGACGTTATGATGGATGCCGTTCCAAAAACGAAACAATCGCTGAGTTGAAGACTGATGTTGTATGTAGCAGTTACAAGTCAATTGGCCAGAGTAAAGAAGAGGGTGGTAACAAAACTGTCTACATCTGGTTTTTATGTCTTGGGTTGTAGAGTGGTTTGTGCATTTTGCACTGAGTGCATGTAGGCATTAATCCAATCACGTAAAGTATATCAGTGCATAGGGCAACTACTTATGATATTGACATTGTTTAAAGACTGTTGAATTTTAGGAGAGTTTATTTTAATAAAGGCCTGGTTTCTTGTCATATTTGTCCACATGGAGCAAAGTGTCGGTTGCTCTTTTATACTTTCTAATTATAACTTATCTAAATTTATAACTATTGATTAAATCACAAAGAAAATTACAAAAATACAGAATCTTACTCAGAATTTGTTCTCTGTGTAAGAATTGAATAGTGTGCTTATTTTACAAATAATGTCTTCATAGCATCTATTGATGACGATTTGATAAATGACTAGATGACACAGTAACTGTTGAAGGCTTCTCGCTACATCTCAATGCTCCTATAAATCGCTTGTGAATTACAAATATAGAAAGTGGACTGGGTCTTAGGATCCACTATTTTCATAGGTGCCGATCGGACAGCCTGGGTGTTTCTGCTTCGACTGGGAAAAAGCTCTTTAGCCCTCTCTTTTCCAGTATTCGTTAACACTGTAATGTCTGTTGTAATACTTTCTCTTTGTCTAACTTCCAGTGGCGTAGGGTATTACTTTGGACTACGCGTGCTACAAAAATAGTTTTGCCACAATTCCCTTGTTATGCCAGGTACATTTATTGAAGTACTATTTTGCCTTTGACAGGCTAACTTTACTGCAAATCTATCCTTCCATCTTTCTCAATAAACTTGGAAATAACATCATCATAAAAGTATGCCCCAACCTTAAGCAATGGAACGTTTCCCCCTCTGGGTCGAGTCATTCGATTTTTGTTTTAAGCCAATACGTCCTCCTTTTCAATAGCACGACTTGGAACCTGTTTTGACTGCAGATATTTGTGCCTAAGTAGTACTGCCTCCCTATGATTCTATTGTCTTCATGGACTTTGAGCGTCGTAGCACGTGTTGCCTCAACAGAAGCTATACAGAGACCGCACAGAGGAGCAACTTGACGTGCTATTTCTATATAGATTTGTGACGGAACAGTGAGATTGGGATATTGAGTGGCCTTCTGGTTTGAAAAGAAATGACCAAAGTTACCAAATGGAGGAAAGCAACTTGATTAACATATTACTACACTTAGATTTGATGTAATGACTAGCAAATAATTAAAGAACGCACAAATAGTTTTGGTTCTATACTTATGAGCGTGCGGCACACACCTAGCGCAGCTGGAGATTACGCCTCTGCTAACTTCGACTTTCTAGCTACGGCTAGCTCGGCTTGTTACTCAAAGAAAGTCTTCTTTTGTCTAAACTCACACCTTCTCTAAACTTATCCTAGTGCTGTATTCCTCTGTCTCTATCTGATACGGAGGATAATAAAGATGTAATGATCGATTGGTTAGAACGTTATGTTTCAATATATTCTATAGGGAGATGATGTATGTTTAGGTATCTGTTTTTGCTTTTTTTATTAACCCCCCAGGTCCGAATAGGCGCCCACCCAAAAACTTTTGTTTTTAAATAAGCTTAATCGGTAATATACGGTATGTGTGTTCGTCGTATTTGGATTTATTCTTTGGCACTATGGTCTTCCTATGCTCTCGTTTCTGGGTTTTTATATTTATCATTAGATTTAGAAAGAAGACTCTGATTTATTTTATCACACGTTAAAAAGCACAAACACAACAAGGTGGAAAGGTATGTAGCTTCATTGTGCTGAGAAATGTGTCAAGCAAGAAGCAAAAGTAAAAAATGGTACACTGCATTCACAGAGAACCTTTTCCATGATAGGCATAATCAAAGGGGCTTTTACAACGGACATATCACCCTCAGCTCAAGCCTGCTGTGCGTATTTTTTCTCATACACTACCTGGGGAGTGTAGACACATAGGTGCCACACATCGCACATTAGGCTTTGTGATCACAAGCACGTGCACGTCCAAATGTTATACCTTGGAACAGTACAGAACAATAGATATCATACCTTCGTTAAGGATATCACAGCAGTTTCGAGGCTCAAAACTTTGTATCATAATCCTTGGATTATGACTCAACAACTCTTGCTTACAGATTTATGTAAACTCTGTATAAACCATAGAACTATATAAAATTTATAGAAACCCTGTATAAACCATAGAACTATATAAAATATATAGAAACCATAAAACTATATAAACTCTATATAAACCGTACAATGATGCAAACTTTATATAGACTATACAATTATATAAACCCTATATACGTCATTGAACTATATAAACTCTATATAAACCATAGAACTATATAAAATATATACATAAACCCTATGAACGTCATCGTTTATCACCACCACTAAGATCATCCGTCATCTCTACTGTCAACGATCTCTTATTATTGATACGATTTTCATAGTCATCATCGCTACATTATCATCGACTCAAAATCACTTTTATTATTTCTCAATACGTAAGATATCATGTACATGTTAGGTAATTAGTACAGGAGGAAATTTAAACAACTGTGCATTTAAAAATGTCCTCACGTTTTCAATATTGACAAAGTGTAGATCAGAAATCATGAAACTCCTGTGAATCGTATCTTAAAACGTACAAATGTAGAACCATAAACAAAAGCTGATCTTTATTAAAGTAACTCTCTTTGCATTTGGCGTAGGCTAACACTTGAACAGTAAGCAAAGCATTCCTGCTATTATAGCTCAGAGCACATTATAGATTGTTTAGCTGAATCAACAATGCTAAGCCTGTCAATAAATCAGCTAGGCACTTAACTAAATGTAAACAATTACCTTTAATAATCCAACTACGAGGCTTTCTTCGAGAAATTAAGTAACAATTTTTCTCAAGAACTCGCGGATGTACTACAACGATAAAATGTTTTCCCTTTTTCTGACTTTGTACTCTCTCCACGTGGCAACGTCTGTCATACCACCAGATCAAGGTAAGAGCATGTGCATCTTTGCTTATTTTAAAGTGTTTGTTAAGTGGGTTTTAAAAAACACTTTGCAACTTTCGATTGCCATTGGATATATTGACGATCCAGATGGTAGCCCTTCAATGGTTAAGTCACGCCGTGTAGAGAGGCTGGGCTTTAAAATTGCCGGTGGGGGACTAGGAGCTATTGTGGCGACTAAAGAAATACAGTAAATCATTGTAGTCATCACCTAGATCAGTTGGTAGAGTGCACGCCGCAATGGAGTGCTTCACGGGTTTGAATCCCGTTGATGACATGTTTTGCACTTCATTGGTATCTTCTGAGGTTTTAAGTTACGTAGATTGAACAGCTATATATGGCCACGTAACGAAAATATATTATGCTGTATTCTCATCAAAACGTTCTTCCTTTCCAGAAATCTACAATTCTAAGCAGAACATTGGCAGTCTTAACGAGTATGTACCTGTAACTAATAGGACACGCACGAAAAAAACGTATCTGTGTTACACAAATGTAAGTCAAAAGGTAGGAGAAATTGGAATGGAACGCAAAATATGATGAAAGCATAAAAAACCTCTGTAGTATTTTCCCCCCGCTCTTTTCTTTTCATCAGAGGCTACAGCTAACACACAGGCACAGCGTTTTGGTCAAAAACGTTCTTGCATAGCATTAAGCATAGATAAATTAGGCGAAGACAAGATCTTAGATATCCTAGATATCCATAAACATTAGGAGCCATAAATGCAGTTCGCCTGCACATTTGATGTTAACACACCACAATACCCTTCCCATCCCTACTCCACAAAATAAACAAGGCTGCATTCGTACCAGCCTAATCTTAAAAGTCGCTGTCTCTACACCCTGTGACACGACATTAGTGTTTCTCTTAGCCCCTGTACTTGTCGCATTGTGCAAATCCGCTGTAAAGGCATTATCGTTGAATCTCGAAAGACACTTAGTGTTTATCTAAATTTTATATAAAAATTTACATATAGATGTGCTTTATTAATACTCTGAGAAGGTTGCTTTTCAATTGTAAAAAGACCCAAGGATTTAAACTTTAAAACGAAAAACAGAGAATGAGAGGAGTTGTATTTTAGAGGCAATGATTTTCATTGCACACCCGGGACGTTAAAAGACTCAGTAATTTTAATTCTATTTATTGGAAGTTGATTTTAGATATAGGAATTATAACTCTCTCTCTCTTACCTTGACAATCCTCGACGAGGTCTTACAGACATTTTCAGATGTTGAAAACCTTGATTTTCTATCTATGCCGTTTTTTATGATATATACAATCTAATATGACTAGAACACATACGAGTTTTACATTATCTACAGAAGTGCTTTTCACTCCCTTATATAATGAATTATGTGTTCACTCGACAGGGGTTTTCCTAAGACCTAATACGGTTCTTTCAGGTTAGCGATTTTAGCCTCAATCTGGCCGCAGCCTCGCAAAGGTACGTCATCTGAAATTTCAATGGTAGGGCTAAACGTTCAAATAAACAACGACCATGGCTGAAACAGTTGTCCTCTGCTCATTTACTGTTGACGAACTTCGTAACTTTTTAAGAAAACGTGGAGTTTCCTACCCCGGATATCTAAATTCAAAACTCATAAAGTTATGTGAATCAGCATAAGACTCACTGACTTTGTCTAAAGAACTAGAGGAAGTGAGTGTAAAGAAATTAGCCTTACCTTTCGTATTTAGCCTCGCTATCAAACGAAGTGAAAACGAGGACTCTCCTAATCGGAAAGAACCGTATTGAATGCCTCTGCACAATAGTCCTGGTTTTATTATTACATTTTAGAGTAGTAATCTAGTAATAGGGTGGTTGTAATGATAAGTATGATGATCAATAAGATGCTTAATTCAATTCCGTAGACGTAAACCTATACGAAGGTGATATCATCTTGACACCTCAGCAGAGACAAGACATCATGTCCGAAAGAACAGGAGTAGCAGCATTTGCTGCAATTACAAAGAACCATTGGAAAACTCCCAGAGACATACCCTACGAGATCAGCCCTAGTCTACGTAAGTTGGATCAACTATATTCCATTTTTTAAAGGGTAAACGTAAGCGATTAAACGTAAACGTAACGGTGGTTGTTAAATCTTGAGATCCATTTCCATTACTTCGGGGTTAATTTTTTCTGATGTTTGCGGAACAACAACAAACGGTTTTAGTACTGTAATGCAACCATGGTTTGGACCGCAATGTTGTGAACTGGAGATGAAAGCCAAAGGTATGTTCGCGATAGTGAAGGAGGGAAGACGTTTGTACATAGAGTGCCAATTTCATATCTCTTTACAAAGTGAAGGTATATATGCCAACATATAGAAAGAGACATCTATTTAGCTGTCTACAGTGGTAGTTAAGTTAACAGCTCCTGAGCAACACTGAAGGAAAGAGACTTCACAGATATATCGACAGATGCATGTCCCGTTTTTATCCTATGACAATCCGGCCAATGAATGATGGTAATATTACCATGCATGACGGCGCTTGAGAGAAATATTTAGGTATACATAGTTATGTGAAAGTCTGACACAAACAGCAATAAGGTTAATGAATGAGAGGGAATGACACCGCCGAAGAAAAAGGGAAAACGCCTTGTTGTGCACCAACAGTAACTGTCAGAAAATAATGGTTGCTACCTACCCTGAACAGGCACCTGTGTCCAGGCGCACTGTATTTTCAGGAACTCAACGTTTGGGATCGAGCATCGTGAAGGTGAAGTGGTAAGATATGAAGCATCTACAAAGTATAGTAAATATTATAAGAACCTCTCAAAAAAGGTACATCATTGCTTAACCAAAAGATGCAATTTTTGGCTATTGTTAAGACTGCCTATGCTTATCACACTGTGTAGCATCCACACATTTATGCCTCTAGTGAATGCAGAGCAGGTTGTTCAAGGGAATGTCACGCTGTTATGAGATGGGGCGGGGGGACTTTACTAGATTTCCAGAGCAGAATCCACACTTCTCAACTCAAAGACAGCAGAACCAAGTTTAGCAAAGTTAAGGAATTACCAGGCTTATTCTGTGCGTGCAACTGTTGCTAATAAGAGACCCATTTAGCTGTACTATTAGCGATACCTTCTTCAACGTTCATCATGGCAGTAAAATGACATTGCTAGGGTTGTTCTCCTTTGAGCTGATAATGCCATTGCAATGTGAAATGGGCGGCAGATCGCTTTGGAATGTTTAGAATTTAGAATAAGAATTATGTTTGTAAAATGTGATTTCATATGCAGCAGAAGATTCTGATATCAACTTTAGAAAGAAGAGTAGGCAGAGCATAAAGCCAAAGATTCACAACAAAGATTTGGTAAGGGCCGAGTGTAATTTATACCATGTGTATAATCTATCATGCAAGTCAGAAACATCCCCATGATATGGAGGGCATTGTCATTACAGTATATCTATGAATCCCTTCCCTCCACGAAGAAAAACTACTTATCTCAATGGGTTTTGAAATGGCTTGCTTTGGAATGATCTCAGCTTCTCAATTATGTGGTAACACACTTCCTTTAAATATTATCAGTATTGTCTTTATTTCCAGGAGTGAAAGTATAACTTCTTAGCCAAAGCGCATTCCAAACATTCTTTGCATATTCTTTGAATTCATCCTTGATGCCTGAACCTTGATTTGATGAAGACCGCTTCGAGCAAAATTCATTAAATTTTGGAAGGATTTGGAGAATGGTATTTGATTTAAAAAGCATCTACCTTAATCTTCAACTATGCCCTTCCTGGAGAAGATTTTGTTAGAATAAAGTTTTACATGAATTGTCATTAAACCTACGCTTAAAGTGCGCTACTTAACACTGGGTACAAACGTCATTGTTACGGTGCTGATTCAGATTCCTCAGTTCTATGTTTAGACGAAGGTGATAACATCGTAAGAGGAGAAGGAAGTTACAGATATTCTGGAATTTTTGCAAAGAGGTGATATGAAATGTCAAATAAAGTTTAGAAAGATACTCAAGGAGAATAACCAAAATGTGTAACCACCAGGATTGAAACCCCGGGCCAACACGTTCGACACTTCTGGCTGCGGGTTCAAGTCCTGGTGGTAACATATGGCAACATGTTTCCTCTTTTGTGGTATCTTTTCACAATTCGTAACTAACAAGATCCAAGAATATCGGAAGCTTCAAATTTAATACTTCAATTTTTTGAACTTACTTTTATTGTACAAATGTACTACAGAAAATTGTTTTTCTTGTATTAATATCGCACCGTTGTACCTTGCAATGTCTTTAAGGTTAACAAAGGCACCCGTCTGACAGATGAAATCGCCTCCTCCTTCGTTGCCATCACTGGTGCGGTGTTTGACGAACCGTCTCACGCCATTTTGTGCGGCCCCTGGCTTGGGACCATAAATGATTGGGAGGCCCAAGATCGAAGTTTTTGAGGAAGTTCTGGCGCTGACCTCCTTGGCCCCCATTTCCTTGTAATTTACCGCTGAGGGCAAGGTTTTCGAATCCCTCTTGCATGGCCCAAGAACATCAGTTGGTGACGGTTCACGGCCTGGAGAAGCTACCACTCGGCACCAATATAGTGTAGCAGCTGGTCGTTCGTGACGTGATCTACGTAGGAGATGTGAAGCATCCTTCTGTAAAACCACATCTCGGCTGCTTCGAGGTTCCCACGGGTGGCTTTGGTCACTGTCCAGAACTCGCAGCCGTAAAGGAGCGTCGACCGGAGCAAACAGCGTCATAAGCAATGGATTCACGCTGATCAGCACTACATTTCACCTTTGACTTTTATGTTGGCTTGCGCAGGCGTTGCATAAAAAATGACGTAAATATTATGTGTCTGTCGCTTGTCTTACCTTTTAAACGTAAAATATCTTACTTTTTTTTATTTACAGAATCTGAATCCAGAGCTACCAAAGCTATAGCGGACGCTATCAAGGAAATTGAAGACAAAACATGTATACGGTTTAGGAAGAAGCGTT
The DNA here is from genome assembly GCA_010016065.2 of Carybdea cf. marsupialis auct. non (Linnaeus, 1758). Lineage (NCBI taxonomy): Eukaryota > Metazoa > Cnidaria > Cubozoa > Carybdeida > Carybdeidae > Carybdea > Carybdea cf. marsupialis auct. non (Linnaeus, 1758). The sequence continues at coordinate 9,734 of JAAAKL020000670.1, forward strand.
CTACTGATACAATTGGCATTCGCTTTGTGAAAGGCAGTGGGTAGGCTAATATTTTTGGCTCGCATTTTAACATTTAGAGTAATAAACAATGAGTACAGCATTGTCGCACACCGGCTCGCTAATTTAAAATGTTGCCAGATAAATATGATGAGAAGTACGGAATCACTAGTAAGTATATAGATCAGAGACGATACAACTCTCCACGTCTATTCCATTAAACTTAAATACTTTTGCTCTACTAACCGAACTCAGGAACGGAAAGAATACGCTTTATTATTTATTGTTTATTTATCTATTTATTCGTTTACTATTTGTTGCTACTTATGAAATACATGGGCAGGGCCATAATGTTCAGCGATATAGATACAACTTCGATACTTCTGTTACTCAAATTGTTATAAAACATCTCCATCCACTTCTGTAAACAGATACTTAGTTCTCTCAGGATGCCAAAAGTGAATTTTAACGTAATTTTAGAATAAGAGAAGTATCTAAGCTATGTTTTTGCGCCTGTCTACCATTTTTCATTATCGGATTACATTTTCCGTTTGGCATTTCTGTCCCCACAATTCTGCTTTTTTACCGTCACGATTTAATGTGGCCTCTATGAATAAAACAGTGTTACCTGGAATTATCATGATGGTGGCTTTCCAGGTTGTAATTTAAACCACCAAAAGAACTACGACACTAATTTTGCGGTACATTGATCTGCCAAAGTGCTATTGCTTTTAGTTTAGGGAAGGGGTTGTACTGCTGACAGACGTTTTAACATTTTATGGTGATGATAGTGACAAATGGCAAGAACATTATTCTTACTTGAAAATGCACAATTGAAGTATTACAACCAGGCATAATTTAAATTGGGAAAGTAAAAGATTGCATCAGAACTGTAGCAAGGGGAGGTGACAGGACGGCATTTGTTGCCATTTTCCCTCATAACATTCCCCCTACTGACATAATATGAGGAACGTACTTAGTACCTACGAATTGATCAATGGCCCCCTCTGAAAGCTCATCTGTCTCACAGGATCACTATTCGTCGCCTATTCGTAGTCGTCATATTCTCTTACTTGTGCCTTTAGAGGATTGTAGCAACAATGTCATTGCTATTGATAGAAATAATCAGCTCTGGGGCGATGTCTATAATATCCTGTCAGGTTGATAGTAAACTGTCGCACAGTATTTCTTTCATCACAAACTCATTGGTTTTTCAACAGAATTATATACAAAAATCTACAGAATTGAGCAGTTCAAATTTTCAGCATTCTTAACATTAGCTTATCAATTGAAGCTGGTTGTATTCGTTTATTAGAAGCATTGAAAACTGTTACTCCTTTATAGAAAGGTTGAGCTAAATACGTTTAACTTTACAAGGATATTTTCATGCTTTCTGTACGTGGTATGTCGAATTTTACTCTGTTAATGTTGATAAAAATGTTGCCTCACTCAAAAGAGAATTTTACTCTGTTCTCCCACTTTTTGAGACAGATGTTCCTCTCCTGTGGGTTTCACGGAGTTTTGGCGTGTGAACTACATCAACTTAGCATCTGGATGTTGGACAAAAGGTGTTGTCATTCATGAGATTATGCATACGTTAGGATTTTGGCATGAGCAGAGTCGACCTGACCGAGACAAGTACGTCACCATCAGATATGAGAACATAAAGAAGGGTAAGGATGCTCTTAGCATGTTGTTAGGTGGTTTTGATTTATGACTGGAGAGGAAGGACCTCAAAGTCGTGTGCTCTTTACACAAGGTTTCCTTATGCTCCACTTCAAGCGCGACGTGTCACAAGCAAATCAGTAGGGTATATGATGTAGCCGGGTCTAAAATCAGACTGAAGTAAGCGGGCAGCTAAGATTTCAAATCACAAATTAGCTTTAATGACAGAAAGGATGAATGTAGAGGGAATGACGCAGTAATCAAAAGAGGGTAAAGGCGAAAAATTGGAAATATCTAATGATCATGTTTGCCTCACTATTTATGAAATTGTGAAATACTAGAAGTGATCAATTCAGCAGCATGAGTTAAACACATATCGGGAAATAGGAAAGGAAACTCTTTTCAACCAAGTAAGTCTTGGTGTAAAGAAACCGCAGTGTATTTTTTGTCATGGACGTGAAAACAATTTTCGATGCAATTAAATAATTTTCTTTTGGCTTTTTCCTACATGGAAGAAGAATTAGGAAAGGTGGCGATTTTAGGATGCCCTAAAATTACGTGCATGAAGTGATCTCTTTGTAGTAAAAGCATTTTAATCTATGCAAAATGAGGAACGTAGTTGAAGTAACTTATCGAAATTTAAAGTAGCACACTATCATGCGTATAAAATAATAACGTTCATTTAACTGTTGAGACGGCATGTGCTTCATTGAATAGATTTAAAAAAGTAACAGCTCTCCGTTCTCACTATCTCTTAAGTATTTTTCCATTGTCCCTTCAGTGACATATCCCTCTAGTGGCATATCCCGCTAGTGACATATCCCATTAGTGACCTATCCTGCTAGCGACATATCCCGCTAGTGACATATCCCATTAGTGACCTATCCTGCTAGTGACATATCCTGCTAGTGACATATCCCGTTAGTGACATATTCTGCTAGTGACATATTCCGCTAGTGCCATATCCCATTAGTGACATATCCTGCTAGTGACATATCCCATTAGTGACATATCCTGCTAGTGACAGATCCCGCTAGTGACATATCCCATTAGTGACATATCCTGTTAGTAACATACTTTTCCATTTCTCCTGTATCTATTCAACTTTATTATTCTTGAAGTCAATGGTAGAAAGCTGAGGATTTCATTGCAAAAATTAGCGATGATTGTAGCACATGTAATACGCAGTTGTCACTGTAGGGTAGTGTAGGTCACAGAATAATCCTAATCAACATTTTAATTTTATGGTATTTGCATCCCGTACTGAATTACTATATGTTGATTATTCTTAATAATCGTATCTCATCCACAAATCATTTTGAAAACAAACTCCTTTAAAGTATGCTGTACATTGGCGTCATTTAACGCTTTTTGTTTGTTGTATTAGATACATTAGGGTTAAATACTTGAAGATTTTAAAGAGATTAGTGACAGCTTGGTTAACTTATGTGATATATGCTACGCTCATTGCTTCTTACCCACTACATTTCATTTATAGGCATATCTAAACTTGATAGTCTGTATTGCGATCTTTAGACACTCCACAAACACCTTTTCAACACCAATATGTTGTGTTTTACTCTTTCTCGAGTGTCTATATCAAGATGCGTTTTGTAGCATTCGAGAAAAGTCTCTTGGACTATCCCTTGTACAAATGCAAAGGGAAAATTAAACTTCGTTTAACGAACTGCTGATTAACGTCAGTAGTCCATGTTTCATAGCAGAGTTTCACATGAAATCACGTGATTAAAAAGTTAGAGACTTTTCCTAAAAAGGACTACCTCTTGAAAGTAATGAAATTTGAGAAAGTACTAGATGTTTTTGCTAATCATTTTGGCAACCCTTTGTCCTCAATGTACTCTAATGTATTTTGTACTTAACCCAACAACGTACTACTAAGGTTTCCTACCCTAGCAATCAATCAAATACAATTTAAGTGCAGCACACTTAAACGTAACAAAAATCAACCATATCCGGTGCTGCGTATACGGGACAAGTAGTTGTGAACTAAATTCCTCCTTCTATCCTTCCTTCTTCACCACTCACTCAATCCACAATCGCTGCAGGGTACAAAAGTACTGCTTCCCTACTTTGATGGATAGGCCGAAAGTTAGTCATGTAAAACCGGTTGTATCTCTGAGCACTTCTAAGTGATGATTATCTCGCCACTTGGTCATTCATTCCTGTAATGTTATAATCAAAGAAGCAACAAATCTTTAAATCGCCATCAGAATGCTTGACGTTCAGGCACAGTACTCTTGTCTTCCAGGAGGTGCATCCGAGTTTTTCAAAGCCAGCAACAGCAGAGTCAACTCCTTGAACAGCCCCTATGACTATGACAGTATCTTGCATTATGGAACATACTACTTCTCAATTCAATACTGGAAGAAGAAAACGATCGAAACAAAAGATCCCAAAGATCAGCATCGAATTGGACAACGACGAGCAATGAGTGTTCAAGATGCTTTTCAGATCAATGAGATGTATTGCAAAGGTGACTCATATTGAATTGTGCTTCATCAAATTGATATAAATTCATTCTTCTACTCTATATTACATTTTCATCTTGTTTTAGTTATGACTTGCTTTGGTTGTTTTGCTGTACATTAGCATCTGTTCTTATGAATGCCACAATAGCTTTATTATACCGTAATTGAGATAATGATAATTTAAAGGCTTTTAGTTCCATGGGTATTTATCTCTTTCTTTCAATACTTCCCAGTATGTCTTTAGGCTTTGATAGAACATACTGCAGAATTTGACTCGAGTGAATGTCGCATGCGTCAAACACTATGTAAGTTATACAAGTTTGGAATTAAAAGTTAACAATGTACCGAAAATTGGCACATTATGACAATGTGAAGGTAGAGAAACATAGACTAGTATAGTCGTATAAATGGATCATCATAGCTTTTTAAAAGACATTTGACGTAGACTTTAAACGCTAAAGATGAAGAGACAGATGTACGTTTTATGGCTATACTTCGTGAAGAAATAGTCGTTGTGATTTATTTGAATACCAAATGTACCAACCTTAGAATGTTCTAACATTAGCAAAAAGTAACTTTGACGAGACCTTTGACGACCTAACCCAGACAATTTTTTCCTTTCAAGTGTACGTCTCATAGCCTTTATTATAAACACACTGCTTGAAGGCGGGACCTTGTATCTGGGAAGTAATGCGTTTAACTGCTTTCGTCTCGGTTGTTATGAAACTATTAAATAATTACTCCAGGTTTCCCACTCATCTCTTAATGACTCAGTCTCCCATAAATTTTGCCATTTCTATAAAAATAGTTTTGATCAGTATATGGCTATTCATTTTAAGAAAATGTGACATAGGTTATTCAGAGGGCATTTGTCTTAATGCAACATTACTCTACGTACATGTACGTAAAGCTCCGTCCTATAAGGCGTCGAAAATATATAGCATAACGTCGTAAAAACTTTGCTAGTCGGAAAAGTGAGAGCTATTTTAGGGGACAAAATTAGTAAGGGGATGTGAAATGTTTTACTGAATAACTGGTAAAAGGTAGCAAGAATTCTAATGGCCAGAAATGGCATTATAAGAAAAGTGGGAGCTATTTTAGGGGACAAAATTAGTAAGGGGATGTGAAATGTTTTACTGAATAACTGATAAAAGGTAGCAAGAATTCTAAACGCCAGGAATGGCTTTATAAGAAAGGGACCTTTGATTTCTTACCGCATAAACGATTACCTTTACTATCACGGTTAACTACCATCTTCAAGGCCGTAACCTCGGGAACTATTACTCTAGCACCAAATATCAAATAGTGAAAAACTAGTCAATAGAATAATGTTTGTAGACAATAGAAGGTGTACTGGACAAATGAAGAAGTTAAGTTTTTCCTCTCCTTATTTATGTCATTGATATTGTGCTTCTATGTATAGGCAAGAAAACGACCGTTGCGCCTCCAACTTCTCCACGTTCAGCAAAATACTTTTGCATTCGTCATTACGGACACCTTTACATAACTGTTGCCTCAGATGGAACCTCCTTGGAGCTGACGTCCACATGTAAGAGCAAATTTCGCCAGCTTTCGAACCAAGCTCTGCAGCTCATTAACAGCAACCTCTGCATCGAACCAGAGCGCACGGGGGATGGTGCTCCTATCTCGCTAAGCAAAGGTTGCGGATCAAGTGCCCGTTTTCAACGAACTGCCAAGCATTCATTAAAGCATTTAGACACCGGAAAATGCATTCATCCTAAGGGAGGATCTCAGTTTCCACCGGTAAATAGTGGCATTGTCCTATACGGAGGATGTGACCAAAGTAGACTGACATTTAGGCTGATCAAGGGTGAGTTACGTTCGCACTAGAATTCGTACCTCTCCAATGACTAATAGTTCTGTAATTGGTAGACCGAAAGCTTGCTATACGATACACTTATTTATAAGAACATCCCTGCCATGAACATTGTTTGTGATGTCCAAAGTACCTCTATTATAATCTGATCAAACAACATTTCAAGGTGTGTGCGGAATCACCATTTTAGTATTATATATTTTTTTAAAGTTATCATTACTTTAATTTTTCCCATTGCAGTGTATCATTCTTCTCCTGAAGCTTTAAGTGCTATCAGTGTAAGTATAAAATTCCATGAGCATCGTTGGAGTTGCTGCACGTTGTGTTTGGTTATGACAATGATAAACAGTAGTGTCATTTATGTCTATTATTCAGTAATGATACTTCTTTACACAATCTTTCTGAAAGTCCATGGCTGCATTTAATGCTATACTCATTAATTGCTGTCTTTCTTGAATAAATGACGCCAAGCTTGGATCAATAACTGTGGTGTCCTTGAACAACATCAAATACATGCAGGCGCAAACCTATCTTGAAATGCAGTGAGATGTGAAAGTAATGGTGTGCAATGCAAATAATTGTGCAGGATTCCGCTAAACAATGATTTGTATCCATTTGTAAATGATCTGATAATAGTAAATTACCTCGTTTATCATATTGGTGGTTGCGAGTTTACTAATTTGATTATAAAGCCGTGCAAGGGTTAACAATAATGATGAAACCAAGATATTTCTTTGTGTAAACACGGTCTATTCACGATTCATGGCATCTACCGATCAGAACTGTACATCCTAATTCTGTAACAATCTGATAACAACCTACTGATTAAAGCTACTACTTACAATATGACACCATAAAACGGAAATTAATAAGAAAACACTTCGATTATCGTTCGATTTACGTAAATGATTATTAACGGAAGCCGAATGGGCTCATCCCTTCTTTTACTCTGCTTGAAAGGGAGGCTGTGACATAAGTAATTTATACGTCACTACATGTGGTCACGCATGAGAGGATTCCCTGAATGAGGGAGGACTTGATAACTAAATGAATAAACTTTCTAGCAAAAGCCCAAGCAAGCTAGATATAACCTCTAATAATTCCATGTAGAGACAGAAATTCAGAGCTAAAATGCTAGCTTTTATAACCAAGTCGTTCTATGGAGAATCTTTTGAGTGTTTTTTTGTGGTTTTTTTTGTACTACGATAAAAATTATTTTACAAATTATTAGCTCTTAACAAATAATGGTTGTGCCTTAATTTAACTTTTATTTTTTCCTTTCCTTTAATCAGCTTGAACAAATAATCGCATTGAACCTAATCAAGACTTCAGCATCTTGAGGTAAAGAATTCTTATTGCGACCAATATCCGAGCATACGAGATGCAACAAAACAAATGCTGTTTCCGAATACCACAAGCTCAGAATATTCATGCACATGATAAGAACAATTTAGACGTTTCCCTAAGTATATCATTACGTCACCCTAAATTAGGTATATAATTCAATAAGGTAGCTGAACTCACGTTTCTTCCACTTTTGTTAAAGTTTCTGGAATAAGAGACAACGTGTATGTGATTCTCTTTTGCTTAGAAAGATACGGATTACCTTAATTTCTTGCAGTAGTATAATCAAGCCTAATTAAGTGTGAAGCAACATTGAAATATACTCGTCTGCTATTATTTTCTTGTCTTTTCTCGTGCTCTCATTCATGAAATTTATGCAACAGTGACTATTACCTACTGTTACGGAGTCGCCGCACGTAAAATATAGCCTGCTCAAAGTACGGACGAAACAACAACTAGACTTAGAAAAAATATTTTCCATGAAGTAATAAAACAATGGACATTACAACAATACTATACACATAAAAAGAGTAGATAAAGATACTTAAGTGTTCATCAGTTTTGACGACTTGAAAGTACTTGAAAGAATTCTACGATTGACACTTGACTGACTTGTTAGATCTTCGGCTGCTCCGTTGCATCGGTGCAGGCGTGGTAGATAAAGGTTTTTTAGATTCGTAAGGCCAGAAGGATTTGACTGAAGCCAAGGCACAATCGGCAACTTGCTCACTCTAGCAGGTCTCGCTCTTCAGTGAGTCTTTTTTCTTTCGACTTCGGTTTTTAAACCCATACGGGGAAGAAGTGAATGAATGATTGGCCTTCCAATGTCCCAAGGATGACGTGTATAAGATTTACGATTTGAGTTTTGGACAGCTCTCGCGGAAGTGCGGTGTCATGGTTTCGAAACCGTCACCGAGGAAATATCTTGGCCGTCATGCCGTCAATAGGAAGATATTCAACGTTACAGAACACGTAGGACTAATTACAATGATACTCCTATGAAACTATGATCTTAGCAAGATGAAACCAAAAACAATCAAATATCTTGAAATGATTGTATTTTGCAACTATATTCGCCTTGCAATCCCCCTTTTCTCTTTGTGCTTGCAACATACAAAAGCTGTACGTTGATGTCTACCTCAATCAAATGACTTAGAATCTTGTTTGCCATACCTAATGTATTTCTACAGCCAATATAGTAATTAACTATGAGAGTACCTAGTATTGCTAGGCTCACTTGAGGCTTGCATTGCGTTAGTCCATTTCTGATATTAGGAATTGGAAAAAGCCCCTTGGGAAATGGGCACATGGTATCCAAAACATTAAAATAAGATAGATCAGGAGAAATGACAATGGTCGAGAAAACGGAAAGAAACCTAATTAGGTGTATTTCCAGAGAATCTTAACTTTTGCGATATACGCCTTTCATTTACCGGACACAACTTTACTTTTAAGAAGACTTTTAAGACAGTGGTAGGAAAGCGGCAAGGAAAATACATAGAGACTGTGGAAGATACCTTAACGGAGAAATGGACAGATGAACCATCTTCCGATCAGTGACAGATAACTTAAATGTACTTCTACTTTGGAATCTTCATCCTTTTGAGATATTTCTCTTGGTTAAAGGAAATCGTCTGTCATTTATGACCCGTACAACAATAAATAATTATTTATCACCGACTCGGGCTCATATAGGAACAATACTAGCAAGAGGAAATATTTGGGGGATGTTTCCATCGTGCTCCCTATAGATTTCTCTTCTGACAAATATTTGAAATGATGTATAAAGTATGGAGAGGAAAAAGAAATCCCTGAAATCCCTTGCAGCTTCTATTCATGCATGCATCAATGGATCAGTGTTGATGAAATGAAATATAAACATAAACAAATCTTAGCAAGACAGGTGGGGCAAATCCAATTACTTGTTGATTTATAAGGCTCTGTACTATACAAAAATACAAATTTGACCCATTGAATCTTGACAGCGGAACACAACAAATCTCCGAACTCTGTAACAGGAAATTTTTATTATCTTATACAGGGTGATAAATAATTCAGCTTGTTCCAAAGTCTTTCCTGGTTTGCCATTGAGCCTGTTCTTTAGCTTTTTCATAAACACTTTGTATTATGCTGGATTTTTCTGGTCCACTTTCTGGAAGATGAGCATGATAATATGACCACAACTTCTACAATTCTTCCATCTCGAACACTTTGTTAAACAGCTCCATAATCTACTTTAATGACATGCCTCCTTCATCTCTAATGATTTTAATCGTAAACTAATCTTTTCCAAGTGATTTTCAGTTCTTAACGTACGTATGCTGGGTCACTCCACCTTGCCTTATTTAACTTATCCGCTGAGATATGATACTAACAATGACAGTACAAGACCCAGTGGTACATCGATGGAGAGCGTTAAATAGCAAAGATCTGTATAAGTAAAAAAAACAACTCCATTTTCTGCCACCTTGAAATCCTGCAGTAGCCAGTGAAATGAATCAAAGGGTATGAAATGCTAAAGGCAGGTAGTAGAATGACATCAAGGACGACAATACACTACCATCAAGTATCATCTTTGTAATAATATGTGGACTTCTGAAGCAGGTAAACTCAACATATTCAAAATATATTCAGGATTATTTTGTTTTATGATATAGATGAATTGTTGATCAAGAAGAAAGACAGAAAAGATTACAATTGCTTTGCTTTCACTGAACTATCTTTGTAATAGATCCTTCAAAACAATAATATGAAATTATACTCTTCACTTCTGTATTTTAACAATGTATTCGTTTTCCACGTAATAGATTCTCTGAGTATTTCTTCAGCTTAACCTAGAAGTAATGGAAGGTAAGAGACAGAGAAATATGACTACTTATCATCATTGTATCATTGTAAATATGACCAATTAGGTCTTTAGACACAGTGCTTTTTACACTATCTTTAGGGAAATCGTGACAGAAAATTTACAGGTCTCCTAAATAAACAGTTTTCTATTCATATGGTATTTTATGGTTTGCATCCTAGTCAAAGATTTACCCAGATCATACTGTATAAATTGTGCTTGAAAGTAGCATGAATTGAGATAAACTTGAACAACCTCCCCCACCTTGAACTTGGGACGTCTGTTGCGCTGCTATAGGTGTTAGATCAATTACTCTGATAGACCTTCGAGGCGTTCTCTGACTAATTCTGTAAATTGTCATTGGAGTCAACCTATGTCAAGTTTGCAAGATCAACACTCCACGATATGTTGGCCTTTGATGGGAATAATGGCTTCAACTATTAAGTGTCTGCAGCACATCGGTACTAGCTATTTTTGGTTAGCACCATAAGATATTCAGTACTCATACTATTTCAGAAAATATAGAGATGATGATGATTATCATTATCGTCATTATTATTTAGTACTGATTATCAATACCTAAGCACTTCGTTGACCAGATAGTGAACTCTTACAAAATCAAAGGAGAAAATTTCAACTTTGGGATTTATTAGTAAGAGTGTGTTTTGATTTTATTACACATTGCAATTATCTATTATTATTGCACTAAAAGAACAATTTTTCAAGAAACACCTGGCTTTGCTGGCAAAAGCCTTGAGGAAATCGTCCGAAAATTATCTTTAAACTTCTATTCCTAGAGGAAAATTAATAGCAACTCCTCAAACTCTTTCGGCATGCCCTACTAGACTGCCTCTCTCATCGTGATAAAAGGTCACCCTAACTTACCCAGACTTTATATCCTGTTCTTGCGTATTCGAGAACATTATGGCTATCAATTACATTGCATTCTTACAGGGTCTGATCTTCCTTCCGATACGTTAATCCATGTAAACAACTTAACACATGTACCTGAGATAACAGTTGAATGTTAGAAATAAATAGTAATGTTTAACCTCAAGTCTAGTCTAGTCACAAGTCATTCAACTGTCAGGTACTAGCGGAATGACTGCACATGAACGTGACTTCATCTGCAACTTAACTGTTTCCATCTATAAGTGGCGGTCGCCGATATCCGGTACTGTCCACAACATGGTCATTTCAATGTGTACAAAACCTAAATTCTCAAGTTCAACTATATTCGTGTTCGCCTTCGGAGAATCAATCTAAGGGGGCCAGGGGCACCGTTTCCTAAATACAGCCTTGTCTTAATAAACGAGAACGTGTCAAAAATGTTAATGAAAGTATAGGTAGTTATAAGGCTGGGTTCACGCGTGAGCAGTCTTCTTTATCTATGTAAATGCAAGATTCGCCAATAATAACCTTTATGCTCGGGTCTCAGTTTTAAACTGTCAGCAAGATTATGTCGCTTTAAAATTTAATGAGCATGTTTTGTAAAATTTACTTTCGACTGCTGACAAAAGATTCTTAAATCAAACTTTTGATAAAATCACTTTTGATAGAATCGAAATAGAACCAAATTTTGCATGACTGCTTTATTGAACTTAATTTTTGGACGACTAAGTTTTTGACCTATACTGAGAAATCTTCTTTTAAAAATCGTTCTCGAACAATGCTGAGGCGGCGACTGAAACAACTGTAAAATTTCGGAAGTCTATTTCTTTCGGTTTGTTTGCGTTGTTGATAATGTCTAGACGATTGGTTTTACGGCCCTGTAGCATGGATATTAAATCGAAGTTTTAAGGACAAGTTCGATGGCAACTACACTCGTAGAGAACTCATAGAAATAAAAAAGCTTCTGATGTTACATCCCAACAGCATCGAGCTATACGAGAAAACCTCTACTCTGTATATACGAAGAATTTTGCGAAGTACTTCTTGGTTTCAAAGAAGAGGATGAAGTGATATGTTGACACGGTGGCCTAGACGCTTGGGCTACATGCAACTGCATGGAGTAACTTTGCAAAGACGCATGATCAGCTAGGGATGACCTAGAATCTGTGGCTTTGTCGTTTGTAAATTGCCATTGGATATGCTTGATAAGAAAGGGGATAGATAGGATGTAGTGTATGGTGTATTTACTTTAAAAGTAATCAACAAACTTCAAGCACGGTAACAGAAGTGTCAATCTTTGGAAGAGATAATTGCATGACAAATATATGAAACGTGCTTATCAATATGTCTCATGGAATTGCAGAACAAAGGAAATCTTATAAGAGAAATAATTTCAAGGGTTCTTACCTCTACAATACGCTTTATTGATCTGAATGATATCTTGGGTACTCATTCCTCTTCGTTGTCCTAGACGGTTTTGATCACGTGCATACTTTGTTCTGATGGTTGGTTTACTTCTGTCGATTGCAAAGTAGTTACTACCGTAATGCATAATACTGTCATAGTCATATGGGCTGCCACGTGAGTCAATGGTTGTTTTGCTGTACTTGTCAAATGCATATGCCCACTCTAGAAAACACGAGAGAAGCAGGTTAACATTTTTGTTTTCTTAGGTGACGAACACTTGACTTTCTTTAGTTCAAATGTTAAAAAATTGACAGAATTAAATAGTAATCAAATAAAGCAAAGCTGTTTCAAAAACCATCTTCTTGTATAACAATGACCCCCCCCCCCCCCCTGCGGTGGTGTTACTTGATTGAGTTCTTGTGGGTTTCCCCGACTTTCTACTTTCTACCTTTTCGTTACGTTGCAGCTTTCATTCCTACACCCGCATGCCAAATAATTGTTTGCCAAAGCACCAGCATTGAAGCCTCTATTTCAGGATTTTCTACAAACTGCCCTGTCCAAGATTATTTTCCTAAATTTAATTTCTGATGCTACATTTACAGCCTCATATTCTGTAGACTTTTTACAGCAAATTTTTTTTGAAGTGGTGTAATTCCCGCTTTCATATTTCCTTCAACAATAGGTTCACTTCCAAGCAGATTCTTCAAGTGAGTGAAGTACCATATCTTGATTCTATCATCCGTCTTCTTCCATTAATAATACCATCTTTTGTTGTTTTGTTGATCACCTATTTGATCAATCAAGTGCCAAATTTCCCTGCGTTTAGATTTTTTGTAAGCTTTCTTCACTTTTTCCATTGCCATATCTAGTCCCTTCCCTGCGAATGTAGTATACATTCCTTTTACATAATGCTTTTACGTAACTGAATCTTCTTATGGTTGCTAGCAGTTAGCTTCTGCAAGTTCCTTGAGCGAGTAAATTGCATTTCTCCCTCGCTGTAACAACTCATGGATTATCAGACACTTTCCTCTGTTTCTTTAATGTTTTTCTTCGTAACTAGTTCCTTTTCTGTTTCTTCATCAACTGGAACTAGGTTTACACACGTTTCAGAGATGTGTTGCATGGTACATTCCAATGCGGGCACGCCATTGTTGAGGCCTAGCTGAAACGAGCTGTGGACGAGCATATAATAAAGTACGGTACCGGTATGGCAATAATGGAATGTATTGGAATGTCCCATGTTACAGTACGCCTTTAAACTAATGCAGTCTACTGCAAGTGCTTGTGTTAATAGTAGTATTCCCAACTGACCGGAAGAAGTTAGTAGTAGACGAAACGTTGTTTGAAATTTATATTCCGTTTGATACCCATGGAATGTATGACCGTGACAGATTTATAAAGTGGTTGTCGTACATATTGCTTCAGATCCTTAACGTTATCCTGAAACTATTGTTGGGGGAAAGAATGCCTGAAATTAGTGGGTTCACAGTTTGGGTATACCACATGTCATTCCCCCGTTACCTCTTTTTCATAAAATACAAAAAAAATCAAATTGATCGGCCCCAGTCGAGGGCAACCCGAAGGCTCCCTTTCCGTATGGCTTCTGACCGAAGGCAAGGAGGGGCGCAAGTCCTCTTCCCTGTGTTTCCACAATTTGGCCCCAGTATGAATTCGTTTCCATTTTCCGACCCCGGAAGTAAGATCCGCTGGGCTGGCCGCAAGCTTGATGGCTCAGTTTACAAATTTATGAAACAGGCAAATTTCAAATCGCCCTGCATGGGATTGAACCTAGAACCCTCTGCACTCAAAGCTGCAGATGGAACCACTGCACCATCGCACTCAGTGACGTATTTATTGAAGGCATTGGGCCGTATCTGCCTCGGAATCGTCAAAGAAATATGATTGCTAACTTTTAAAAATGTTTAAAAAACAAAACCTTTAAATGCCTTTTCGTATTGTTTTGTAAAAAATTCCAGGGATGGTTACATGGTTTATATACAGGCTAATGTCACATGAAAGTAAAGAATCTTCACATGTATATTGTATTCTGTCTGTTACTTCATCTAAAATTGAAGGATGTTTTGGATAATTATAAAATAATAGTGGAATAGGGTAACAGATTCTTAGATAAGGTTTTCCCAGAGCCTCCACACAACGACCTACTTTTTTACCTTTACTAAAACTCTATCTCCAAAGACTGGGTACCAACACTTGAAATTATATATTCATTATTTGATAGCACGTGAAGCAATTGCAAGAGTTTTCTAGCGAGCTTAAAAAGCAAAACAGAAACATCATAACGGATTCTATGAATTTTAAACTTGTATCCCCACTTCCTATTAAGAAATTCTGTATCTCTTAAGCCAGTTGTCTACCGTTTTCTGTAAAACATGTGTTTATAAAAAAGTGGTAAAGTCCACACTCTGCGATAACTAAAAATGGACAAAAGAAGAGCAGTTTTGCAACGTGGCCTCATGTTCTGTCAAAAACTAATGAACCCTAAGTAAGTAAGCAAAGCAAGCAAAGGCATGAAGGAGACATTTGGCTGTCTCTCACATTATTACATTAGATAATTACATCAATGTTCTGGCTTCTATAATATTCTATGGTTTTGAGCCCGTGAATACAATTAAAATCGACAATCTAATCTTCAGGTTTCATCTTAAAATTTAGTATCTTTCCAATTAACTGCAAGATGCTCACCCGGATCCATCTGTATATCGTAAATAATGTACTTCCCCTGGTCTTCTCTTCCTAAATCTCAGACATGTTTTGCTTTGAATATCCTTTAGAGCTTGATCAATGGCAGTTAACGCCCTCTGTGAATTTTCTACAACAATTAAAATAAAAAAATACCAGGAGTGTATAAATAACCGTTTTATGTAGGAAATTTTATATGTTTGCTATGCGCTTCTTAGTGTATTGAGGTAGGGAATGCAATACATTCTTAATAATAAGTTTCACGTTTTAACCGTCCTTGTTAGAGATAAAGTTAATGACCATGATTATTAAAGAAATGTTCACAATAGCTATTAAGCTATTTACTTCTTTTTACTTCACTCGATCGCAGTCGAGCATGCCTTCACAATGTTGCGCCATTGGTCTCTGTCTATCAAAAATCTGGGTAGGTCTTCCACATCAGTATTCGTGTCTTTGGCTATGCTATCAAGGTAGGTGAGTGGTCTTCTGCCTCTACTCGGACGTTGAAGGCGCATGCAGATAACATCAGAAACGATTTGATCTTTAGATTTGTAACAATGTCCGGCAAAACGCATTCTTCTTTCGACTACGATGGAAGAAATTGGGGGAATGCTACCATAGATTTAGCTAGTTAGATATAGTTAGATATAGCTAGATAAAGCTATATTGATAGGAATATACCATGAGAACTGTAAAAAGGATTAGCTTACTTCAACGATGCCTTTCAGATACATCCGACGTATCATCAAACATTCGTTTACAAAGTCTCTATTGAATGAACTTACCATTCTTCAATATTTCCTCCGTTGCATTGCAAATCTTCAATAGATAGTTTTGTTTGTTTGCATTTATTTGTTTTCTAAAATCTTTTTGATGTTTCGTGCAGTTTTACAAATTTTAAAGACACTGACCAGTTTCATTGAATTGACCCCGCCATCGGCTTCTTCTCCCGTTTGTAGCTTGCTAGAATTTCCATTTGTGCATGTTCTTCCTTTGTTCGGTGGCATACTCGGTTTCGAGCGTAGCCTATTGCCCAACCAGAGTGAGCAACGCCTTGGGCAGAGAGCATATTTACAGGGGTCATCTCCCGCTGCCTTCCCGAACCGATAGTCTCTTCATCGTGCTAGGCGGGATTCGAACCTCTGGCATGAGGGTCCGGTTCCTTAACCACTAGACCACGTTTTTCTTTCCACATCCGAAATTGGCTACCAAACGTCTATTATTAAGTATGCAAGTGATGCGGTGCTTTCTGGTGAGGTGACAGCACATATTTTCAGAAATTTTTCACACTGCAATTTGGCAACACTCAATTCTTATCTAAGAGGCTTCACTAATAATGAAATTATAATCAGAATTTCTGTCTTTTATATTGGTAAAAGCAGATTAAAATAATAACTCGGTTGCATTTCAGATGACACGGTTGTATACAAATCTTTCCGAAACAAAGCAAACTAATTATAGCTAATAACAGAAAATATATAACAGGCATAGTTGTACAGTTCAAATATTAAATGTACTTACGAAGTGAGGCATCGATCTCGTATGGTATGCTTCCTGGATTCGGCCACAGTTGAGCTCTTGTGAGAGCAAAGGTTGGGACTCCCAGTTTCTGAAGAGCCACCATTTTCCTCTCCTCGGGGCTCATTTCTATGTCACCCTCAAAGTACTTCTCATCTGAATATTGAAAAATTGGAAAATTTAAGTAAAGTTTTAAACAGGGAAGGGGCAAAATTGCCTTAGGGGACAGGAACATAAACTGGGCTATTCTATTCTCTTACCCTCTTGAAAAAGCCAAATATTTTCGAAGAGCGAATTCTGAGTTGCAAGACAAACTATGGAAGGAGCTGGCGAAAATATCTAAACCAAAACCATCTAACTCCTATTTTTAAGACATACTTTGTCACAATTCTAGCAACAACTAAGTTAGTTTTTGTGCTTCATTCTTCCCTATCAAATAAAGTTACAACAATACACTTTTAAGCCTACTTACCTTCTGCCTCTACATTTTGTTATAAATGTGAACCACTTTAATTTATTGCTTTTTCAGTGTAGCTATATATGAATATCATGTTAAATATACATTTGCTGACCACAATACGGATCCTTTGGAAGCCATATTTGTGGTGCAAAGGTTAAACAGTGTAAAAATCTCTTCTAACTCATGACTATCTGATGTTCATCAGATACTGCAAAGAGATACAAGCTTGAGAAACAATCAACGAAATCAACATCTATAAACTCTGAAGTATTACCAGTGACGACAATGTAATATTGTTGATAGTTGAATGGGATGTTGAGAGCTGTTTATCACCAAACATTTACACCTCGAAGAGATCGACCTTAAAGAAAACTTTCCCTACATAAACAGTTCCCACAAAGCTTAGCCTAGCAGACTATATCAATATACCTATTACGAAAAAAATTGACCACTTTTACCTAGCGGTTTATAATCCTCTCACACTCAGGATTTGATTAAAGGTATCATTAACATGTCCATTGGATAAAAAACCTTCTTATTAAATGCTGCAGAATAAATCTTAAACGAATAAAAAGACTGGGTGAACACTGCAAAGAAAGGATAGTTAATAGCAGTTTGCTTTCGTAGCAAACACTAAGTGCAACCTTAGAGAACACCTTGGTCTCTCTTGCTATATCTTTCTTCCGATATCTGCTTAAAATGAGAAAATAAAATGGTGTAGACAAGGTGAATACAAGGTGGCTCAAATAAGGTAAACACACCATCACAAATATCAAAATATCATTGATTTACTTTGCATGAGGAGATCTCCATTTGTGTCAGCAAAGGCACAGATGCAATGCAAAACAATAAGACAGATGGGAAGCACGAATTTTAAAGCCATGGCTTGATGCTGTACTGCTGTAGCCCGAGGACACTTTCCTAATAACGGTAGAGGAACTATTGACTGAGCATTTAAAGAAAAAAAATCACAGGAGTTTGTGCAGCTGTTTTCAAATATTGATAAGAATCTACTAGCCTGAGTCAACATGTTTGATGAACTCTGTCATAGGATAATTTTCTCGCTCTCTTTTTCTTTATTTTCATATCCACGCATTTCTTGAACCGCTTAAAATGGTCAAAAGGATAAACATGTTTATCTGATGAATTCATACCTCTTAATCGGTTTGCTAATCAGGTATTAGGTAAACAACATAAGAAACAATAACATGAACTTTTTTAATTAAACGTGTCAGCTATTCAGGTGTTGTTGATGACTAAAATGTCAGCAGAATGGGTCGGTGTTAGTTCTAAGGCGTGCGTAAGCAAAAGTGAAATTTACAAACCTGCAGTAAATTTGGAAGATGTGCAAATACACTTTTGAATGGAAAAAACTAATATCTCATATTTATGGTAAAGTAAAAACTGTTATGACTGCCAAGTCCTGACAAGCTGAAAGGGTCAGGGGACGTTTTGTGCCATCTGAAATCGCGACGTCGTAGAAAACACATTGTGACCTTCAGCAATGTCAAAGGCAAGTGGAGATGAAGGAGATGAGACTCTTCAATTCAACCCATATTGCCCTGATATTACCTCCTAATGATTCCTCTATAGATAGTATGAGTAGCTAGCACCCTTTTCAAATTTGTGCTTTGACAACAAGGATTTCCTCTACAAAATGCAAACATGAACCCCTCTTTAGCATATACCTCTTTTGCACTACGGAAAACCCCAGCCTCTAATTTGCCGAGGTAAGCGACTAGCCTTCGTATAAACTCCTACGCCTCACACAGTTTTTAAGGCTTAATCTAACAATCTACCCTTATAATTTATGCTTAATTGGCCTAAGTGGCCTGCTATCCAGGCTTGCATACAGAGCAACAGACACCGCAAAGTACCTGAGACCTACATTATTCGACATTCAGCAAACACTTCAATCTAATGAAGACAATTTAAGTTTTCTGTAAATATGGGGTGACAAGTGTTTCTCATTTTTTCTCCAATCTGCAAATGCAGTGTTAACAAACTGAAGGCAGTCTTGTCAAATTGGCATACTTTTGGATCAATAATGTTAAAATGGCACTTTCAGTGTTTACTCCAAACCAATATAAACCTCACTGTCATTCTTGTCATACATTAATCGATCAAATATCACTCAGTAATGAATGGAACTTAACAATTTTTAATGGACTGTGGATATTTGGTCAAACCTTTTTAATTGTTAATTTAATTTATCTGCTTAATGTTGTTTAACCTTAATTTAATTAAATTTGTTTGCTTATCAAAACATGCAGTGCTTGAAAATACGGCCTGGATAGGTGGCGTTTATTTAATTTATTTGATAAATGGTATGATGATAAACAATTCAGTAAGTTACGATTCGAGGAACAGTTGATTTAGCAAAGGGACCATAACAACCCAATGCAAGAGACAGTGGAAAGTAGGCGCTCGTTTCTTTGCTCATTTTATAATTAAGTTACTAAACTACCAGTAACGTCTGCCTGATAGGATATTGAATTAGAAAAACATGTACTCTAAGTCTTTTCCTTCATTTTTTTCTGCAATTAGATTACGAATCTGCTACACCAGACTGTTGTATATTGTATTTTAAAATTGATCTGTGATTCGAGACTTGAAAACTTGAGTAACGGATTTATAACTTGTCATCGTTTTGCCAGACACTGGTCACAACAATCGTCTGGATTAAAGAAGAAAAATTTCAGCAAAAAGTTACCCTGGCTGTAAGTTGTTTGCTGTTACTCGTACTACTGTAAACAAAATTAAGAGCGGTAAGATTAAATATCCTAAACAAGTCCTCTAGAAATTGTCGCTGCATACGTAAATACACTGATCAAGAATGTCAATCAAACAGCATCAATCAACCAATCAAAATGCTTGAAAAGAGTATTTTTACACAAAATATGCTCACATCCTTACTGTTGGCTAAGTAGCATCAGATTTGAACATGTCTCGGCCGACCATCGTATTTCTACTTGCACACCATCAGAAATTGGTAGAAAAGCTTTAGAGAAACAGTACAGCGTAAAAAAACCTCAGAGATGGATTTCATTGCAAATTTTACATACAAGGGTTCAAAGCTACCCGTTAAACTCTGAATTCAAATAACTTGAAAAGGCATTCCAACATGATACAATAAAATTGTTTGGGAGTAACACGATTAGCAAGTAGTTTCAAGATATTCTACATTGTTCTTCCATCTAATCAAAACTGTTGAAACACTGGTAATTGCATAAAGTGTCACTAGAGGAATCCTTGCGCAGTGTCAGCTGTTACATTACATTTCGAAGGCTTCGTTAGCCTTCCAACAAACTTGTTAGCAGCTAGCATCATATTTGATCAATGCGTTCTTCTGATACTCTCTGGCCTAATTTGCATAAATTTTTGAAGAAAACTGAACTTTCAGCAGACGTTTAAAGAGTTACTTCTACCGTGAATGATGGTCTGTGTGTATTGGTTCTGTCTACATTAATTCATAACGCATATGCGCTTCCCTCAGTGATTTTGTTAAGGATCCAATCCAAATTTTTTATTCAAACCCACATAGCCCTATTTCCCCTACCTCTGTCCTTAGTGTTGTCCTTACAAGGACATGTTTCCTTTGAGTCCTTACGTAAAGCCTGCATTCTGCCATGACGAAAACATCGTTTTTTTCACCACATATTTTAACCTGCAGTGAATATGTTTCATAGTAGCCTTAAAATCTGCCCCGTTATACAAAGGGAAAGAGTGACGTCATGATTTTGAAAAAGTTCGAATTATGGAAAAAATACTCGATTTTCAAGCTGCCCAATCAGTAAGAACGTCAATGACCATAATTGGGAGTGCTTCCCGTTCCCAACAGAGAGATATTAACTTTCAAAATTTTTAATCTCTCTAAGAAAACCTTACTATTAGATGCTGGATCCTAAGTTAAGGATCCACGGAATATTAACAGAGTTTTGAGGAGAGAATTTTGAGATTCGAGCGCTTCTAGTTTAAACACTATGCACAACCTCATAGGGCCCAATAAACTGTTTTGGGCCCAAGGCCCTGAACTCTTCAAAATCGCCACTTGTGTCTATTTGACCAGGAAATGG
Source organism: Carybdea cf. marsupialis auct. non (Linnaeus, 1758) (assembly GCA_010016065.2). NCBI lineage: Eukaryota > Metazoa > Cnidaria > Cubozoa > Carybdeida > Carybdeidae > Carybdea > Carybdea cf. marsupialis auct. non (Linnaeus, 1758). The sequence continues at coordinate 30,963 of JAAAKL020000670.1, forward strand.
GTAAAGACGTCCGAAACATCGGTATCCTGCTATCCTAAAAAGTGTAATTTTACACTACCAAATTTAAATTTACCCCTTTTTCCCAAATTTGAAATTGGGGCAAAAATACTGTTCTCTCCTTAATTAAAATGGTCCCGTGAGTCAGGGGTTGTATGTAGCCAAGTAAGCAAGTAATAGCATATCACGTACTACATATTGCATAATTCAGCATTTAAAACTCAAGTAAGTACACTCTTGACAAAAGGAGAGACTTAGTTTAAGCTTCTTTCTTATTCAACATAATACATCAGTTGTACTAGCTTTAGGCTATCTGTTGTTTTGCGTACCACAGGGTTGTCAATTAATTTGACATGCAAGCTTCAAAATTTTCATCTCATTTCCAGATTTTGTCCCCTTTCCCACCAACCCCTGGAAAGGTAGCTCTTCCTTTAATCATTCTGTTATCAACTCTCTAATCTAGGTAACTGTTTTCTTGAAAAGGGAGTAAATTCACTGAAATGAAGTATCAGCATTCAGATACACTGGTGGCAATATTTACCTCCATTTCCATTTCTGCTGCAGAAAGATTGTTGTTTTGTCTTATTACAGATGCTTCAAAAATTAAAGAAAGATGCAATAACGAAAAAGATTGAAGTGTTTTGTAACTGTAAAAGTCAAATAAAGATTTTGCGCATGCTCGAGCTTTTGATCTAAAGTACTGCAGTTACACATCTGGACCATAATATTCAGGTTCATTGATTTCAAATGCGATACCTGTAACCGGAATAGCACAATGTGGATGAATTTTTTATAAGGCCGGGTTCTGACTAGGGAAGGTCGTTGGAAGTCGAGAACTACTTTGCAAATCGGATGACAGGAAGATAGTATTGGGCTGTAAAAATAATATTCCACGATGCACAAGAGTCATTTCCTGACTCTAATAGCTACAGCATCACTTGCGTATGCCTTTGATCTTGCTAACGACAATGCAGTCTCCTTGGAAGGACAGAAAGAGGATGAGATTGCAAGCAGTCACCGGACAGATAGTCTTAGCATGTTGATTCTCATATCGCTGCTCATTGCCACAGTTTTGATGATATGGCTTTTCAAAATCCGTCGTTTTAGCTGCTTTCATGAAACTGGCGTAGCTATGATATTTGGTATTATAGTTGGAGCTATCATCCGTTACTCCGAAGAAAGGGAAGGCGTGGAACATGCTGTCAGCGTAGCAAACTGTGAAAATCTAACCGTAGCCCCAAGAAATATATGGATCAACATCAATGGGACCGATTATTCATACCTGCTTAACGGAATCGTACAACACTCAAGAGGAGCAGATCAGGGAAATGAGCTAGAAGATAAGTCTTCTTTTAACCCGGAAATCTTCTTCTACGTTTTGCTGCCTCCGATTATCTTCTTTGAAGGATACAAACTTCAACGACGATATTTTTTTAGGAATCTAGGGGCCATTTGTACCTACGCATTTTTCGGAACTACAATATCTTGTGTTGCTATTGGAGCAATCATGTACGGTTTCAATCGCTTGACCGGAGTTGTGGAGACCTTCGACTTCCCGGAATGTCTTCTGTTTGGTGCCATGATCTCAGCAACAGATCCAGTTACAGTGCTAGCTATTTTTCATGATCTGCACGTAGACGTCGATCTTTACGCCCTCGTTTTCGGTGAGAGTGTACTAAATGATGCCGTTGCTATAGTGCTTTACCGTGCTATAGAAACGTACCTTGCTTATAATCCTAGCGAAGTTCGAAAATTTGATCTGCTCTCTTTCTTCACAGCGGTTGGTGAATTTGTTTCAATTTTCGCTGGATCGTTGTTCATCGGTTTTTCTATGGCCTGCGCAACAGCCTTACTTACCAAATTGACTAAAATCGGCATGTTTCCCATCCTTGAGACAGCGTTATTTTTTCTTATGTCCTACACGACGTTTCTAGCTGCTGAAGTTGCCAGCTGGTCAGGAATTGTTGCCGTCTTGTTCTGTGGTATGACACAAAAGCACTACACATACAAAAACCTGTCTCCAGAGTCCTCCATTCGAACAACACAAACATTCGAAATTTTGAATTTCTTGGCCGAAAACTTCATATTTTCCTATATTGGTCTTTCTGTTTTCCTGTTTAATTACCATCAATGGAATATTGGATTCATTTCATGCGCCTTCTTTGCAATGCAAGTAGGGCGACTCCTTAACATATATCCTCTTTCCTTGTTACTGAATCTTGGAAGAACCAGGAAGGTTCCTTGCTCAACACAGAATATGATGATGTTTGCTGGCCTCCGAGGTGCCATCGCCTTCTCACTAGCCATCCGAAACACAGTATCAGTTCCGCGGCAGATGATGTTAACAGGGACCCTGATGATCGTTGTTGTGTCAGTCATTTTCATAGGAGGGGTTACTCTCCCAGTCACCAAATGCTTGGGAATAGAAACAGGAATAGACGAAGTAGAGGAGGAATTTAAAGCAAAGAGACTGAGTTTGATAGACATTAATGACCCAAGTAGTACACCAGAAGAAAGAACTGAGAAAAAGAAATTCGAGAAATCGTGGTTAGTTCGCACATTCTCGAGTTTTGATCGAAAATATCTTCGTCCTTTCTTCACTGATGAAAATAACCAGTGATAACGCAGTGATGAACCAGACCATACAAATGCATGCCACTGGTGCAAGTGTTTGTAACACTATGGTAATAAACATCAGGCATCGATTCCGTCAAGATCGATCGTGGATCAGCCGCCAATGTCTTGCTCGAATAAAAAAACACAGGGTGAATCATGAGCTTTAACTTCGTCACGCTTCGATGCGGCTGGATTGAACCCTTTAAGAGACAGCATAGCAGGTACTTGCCATGCTATCTTAAAAGGAGAGCATTCCTGAAATAACATTTGAAAGAATCCTTTATGGAGTAGCGCTATCAAGGAGTAATCACTGCGCTCGCAGCAACTGTTGAAAGTGTCCTTGTTACAGTTGCAGCAGTTATTCAGGAAATAAGGAGAAGGAAGAAAGATAACGTATGGATGGAGAAACTTACAAATAACATGCGGCCCAACAATGACAGCAACAACGGTGCGATTTCAATAATCAAAGGGATGTAATAACAATTTCCATACATCAGACAAGTAACTTTTACAGAGTTTCTCTTTCAAGATTTTTTAAGAATGAAAGGGCAATGTGAAATTGTCAATTTATGAGAGTAAACAACTCAAATTATTTCATGTTGCAGGATGGATACTTAATGACAATATAAGGCGTAGGCCTACACTTTGATTCACTTTTGATTGACCTCCTAATGGCCTTTGAAAACAGAGTGATGGCTAACTTGACGATAGCTGGAAGACGATTGTTAAGCGAACTTCCGTAGGAACATAGATTAACAATAAGTTTGCAAAGATTAATAGTTGTTGGAATCTTTCCAGGGCTGATTAAATCTGTGTTGATGGTACTTTTGAGACTGAAGATGGAAAAAGGTTCCGTACAGTTGTAGTTTAACTAGGAGACCTTCGGTTGGAAAAAAGAGTTTTTGTAACATGAATTACAGAGAAAGTAGTGTTTTATAGGTATATTTTAGTGCTGTCTTCATTTTCCTAGTTCCTATGCCTCCTATATTTCTCTGTACTATGCCAATACTGCTTATATGCAATAAGTACACAAGCAAGCTGAGCTAAAAGAATTATAGCATCGTACATCTTTTGTTTAGTATACAGACAAGTCAATTCGTAGCAGTTCATCCACCTCTTATTGTAGACAAACGATATTATCTATCTTAGCAATTAAGAGTATCTTTATTTCATTCAATTAACGCTAAAAGAGATGAAATCCATTGCTTACTTAATCCATAACTAAAGAGAAGTATGACTAGGTTGCAATCTAAAAGCACGCAACCACAACAATCAAACAAGGAAGCATATTCCAAAATTCTAGTTCTGCAAATTACAGATAGTAATTTGGATTTCGAAGACCCAAACCAAAATCGACTCCATTGAACATATTATAAGAGTTTTCAAATGTAAACTCTGCTGAATTATTTGAGAAAATGAATTCTATAATCATCGAGTTTAACATTTGTGTCTCATGCTGTCGCAATGTTTTCTATACCAATAATACTACAATCTCCATACCGATATACAATACTTCTTCTGTTACAGGCTCTAAATTCTCTTTGCTCGATGCAATTCCTGAAAGAAGACTCTCTGAGCCATATGAAACTCGTCTTTGCTTCTCAAAAATCACACGACAATCACTCATTTGATGAAATTATCCATGATAACGGAGAACCATGAAATAAAATAGCTCGGTGAACCATCCGTATACAACACCAATAATTTCTACAGTAAGTCAGTGAAACGAATACACCGTCAATGACACGGTAGAACCGTTTCCCGATGATCATGTGTATAGTCCTGCCCGACAGGTGATACTAATGCGCGATCTCTCGGAGCAGTAGCGAAGTAAATTTATATAATAAATAGAGAGATGCAACGTTCCTGTGAGAACTTGACTAGTATCTAAAATCACTTTTTAGAGGTTACAGTACTAATTCCTGCAGTATTTTATGTTTTTGTTGGTTCTGATAAAAAAAGACATGAAGGAGTCTACCACACACGAGGAGATGTAGTTAAGTATGAGATTTGCTAAAACGTTACACCATAATGGTGCTTTTCCTGAGAACTAAGCAGAACGTTTTGGGTCTTCAGTGTACACTTGTGAAGTTCTAACCCACATTTTAGCACTTAGACTTTCAAATATACAGTGAAAGCTAATGATTATTTATTTTAATAACCAGAAATTGTTCAGCAGTACAAATCTCTACAGAATCAATCAACCTTTAGAGAACGGCTCACCAACACCCGACACTGAATATTTTGTACCTGAAGAGAAATGTCTCCTTACAACAAATCAGTTCCAGCATGGGAGATCGAGAGAACCGACCAGTGAAATCGTTGACCTTTGTCGATCTGGAAATTTTACGTTCAAACTCATCCTTCCCAAATTTATTGTCGAGATGGTAGTATAAAAAAATTCTGCAAACGTCTCCTATTCCTTTTCTGTGAAAACGAAAACAATAAAAGACACGGTCACTGCGAGAACGTCTCCCTCGACTCACTTGCAAAACGACGCTTTCTTTACCGTGTATTGGCTAAAAGAATCGAAATAAACCGTCTACATTCCATAATCCTGGCTTAATCGACAATTGGCCTTGGATACCTAAGTTTAGTTTTCGTACTTTGGCATGTGCTCGTACTAGGGCTGACCACCGAATATCGATTAATCGAAGGATGGGTTTACCTTCGATTATCTTTGACGCAGAACGATCTTTTGGTACCTCGTTTTTATGAGAGTAAAACATTACCTCGATTTCACGATTATGATTGATCTACTAGCCTTCAGGTAATGCTTGATCAGTCAACAATGATCAAATGTCACATGAAAATCTCAATTTTTGTTATGATCTCGGTTTGTGGTTTTGCATATCTTGCACGAATGATCAAATATTAAGGAACGGGCAAACCCAACTGCGACAATTCACTTACCAGCAGTAGAACTTCATTCCTGGAGCAGTGAAAATTTCCCCTGGCCTTCATGTTTGTTATGGCCCTGGCCTATCTAATTTTTCTGTTAACTAACCAAACCTTTCGCGCTTTAACATAAACAGTCCTCCACTAGCGTCACGCAACTTTTTAAAAACTGAAGTAAACTTCGACAGTTCAAACTTGATTTATTGTGATATATTTCTATTTGTTTGTTTGTTTTTGTGGAAAAGGATAAGACCTTTCTCTCGGCGGTGTAATACAAACTGTTTGTTGGTCATCAGGGTAGCTGCGAAAATTGGACTTCAAAATTCCCTGATATTTCCAGGATTCCCACAAGATTTTCTGACACGAATACACACCAGTCATCAATGCCGCGGAAGGAAGTACCTTTCTAGTACCTGGGTACTTTAAAACAGAATAAGTCACTATTCTCAATTTTCCGAGAGTTTATATAAGCTTTTCTAGAGTTTCCAGTCCAAAATCTAGATTCTCTGAATATTCCTGGTTTTCCAAGTTAGTGAACATAAATCATTGGTCTTTTCCTTCCTTTTCTAATAGATGCCATTTTGCGTTCTTGAGTGGGGAGGCGCAGTGAAAGCGAAAGTTTGTAACGTAAGGGGACCTTGCCACAGACTCTATGTTATAGAATCTGTGGTCTGGCCAAAAGGAACATAAACGAACGGAGGGGAGGGGTTAAATGGTGGAAAGAGAGCGAAGATTGGTCCCCTAGAGGAGAGGCAAACATATTACCAAACTGCGACTTTATAGTTCCTAGCAAGAAACGATCATAAACAACAACAAAAAAGAAGAAAGATGTTTTCTTGGTAGTTCAATATATCCTTCAATACACCTTGATACAAAACAAACATCCCACAGAGTGAATACAATGCGAAAATAGTGAGATTATAGTCCAACAGGAGCATACAGATACAACTTTACAGCTCTTTTCTAAACATAAACGAGGAGGTCCTGAACGCAGCGTCTACCATAGTGGTGAACACATGTAAGCATAAGGTGAGACCCATACCTTGAATGACAAGTTGGAACCTCTTTCACTTCTTGCACTACTTCACGACTTTACATGAGCTAATTGGAACCCAGTAACATACGAAACATATAAACATTTGCAAATAGTTTAATACAAGAAGAAAATGAAAGGAACGATAACATCATATAAATCAAGTGAACGAAACAAATTGGAGCATCATGAAATAGCAAATCATAGCTGTCTTTTCCAAACATGGAAATCAAGTCGGTGCACAAAAAAGTTAGAGGGCAAATACATTATCATAAAAATTAATCACATAAACTCTATGCAGTATTTTGCGGAGAGTTTTACAAAGTATGATCCCGAATCTGAAATAACGAAGAACTTTATTTCTGAAGTAGTAGAAGAAATACTTTATTAGAAAGGGCACCAATATACAGGAGGGAAAACAAACCGCACCCAAAAATCATGCATCTAAGAAACTGATAAATAAGAAAAGTTGTGTACAGTCCAGAGATATAGCAACGTCTTGACATATTAATTGGTTATGGCCTTTTTAAAGTACTCAGCAGAAGTTATCCTATTTCCTCCGAATCTATATTTCACAGGGTTGGAATAAAAATGCCTAGGGTAGAAGCTTTTTAAAAGTTCGTAATTCAGGAAATCATTTTTTAGGGCCCTAAGAGTAACCTGAAAAACGAAGCTGCTAACCACCCAAAAACATCATAGTAGGACTTCCTAAACCATTTCCAGTTGATTTTGGAGGTTGTTCAAATTTGACCTATTTTTCGAAATTTCTTCAAGGCGCGCG
>JAAAKL020000671.1:0-38267 GCA_010016065.2 Carybdea cf. marsupialis auct. non (Linnaeus, 1758)
GGAAGGAGATATGTGGTACCTTTGGTTATCCACTCAGGGGAATTTTCAGGGTCGTTCATTATTATTATTATCATTATTATTATTATTATTATTGTTATTGTTATTATTATTACATAGAATTTATAACATCAAAATGATGAAAGGTGATGAAGTAAAAAGAGACACGGAATTTCAGGAAGTAAGTAAAGAAGCATGTAATTAGAAAGTATTTTAAAAAAGGAACATACCTGTAATGTTCCATCTGTGAGATACATGACCATGGCCTTTTCGGTCCTAAACCAGGTATCAATGATAGGAATTTCGGTCTGGTCGTTGCAGTTGGGAGAATCTTCTATGTCTCCTCCCTACAGAAAAAGCCGTGAAAAGTCAGGTTAAAATCTGAATTTATTAAAAATACCCCAAGGAAAACAAAAAACTGTGGCATGTTTCAGAACAGTGTAAAGAACAAAATGATGCCATTAGACGCTTTTCTCCAAATACCTCCTTTTTCAAATTCTAAAATTCTCAGGTATCATGATAGAGTTACCTGATGTTTAGTCTAACTGAAACTCAAAGCCGTTTATTTCACCCGTTGGGTAAAACAACATGAACTTAAATGCATAACCGTGGAGTCTGAGTGGTATTTTTAGCTCACTCACCCCATAATTGGCTACTTAGTCAAATTCTTGCCAAACAACGATCCCAGACAAGGAAGAAAAGGGCTATCTTTGCTTGAAATAACGGAAATGTGTACCACCTTGGTAGAAATGACTGTATTGGTTGTGAGGGGAATAATTAAACAAAAGCCTTTTCATGCGAAATGGAGTAAGGGCGATTTTTCTCTACCATTGACAAGCAAGAAACTAAAAAATGGGACATGGTTTCCTAAATAGTAGACAAACCCAAGCTTGAGCGTGAGTTTATGTTTTTTAAATGATACTTCATAAATGTCCATTTTAGTCAGCTTTGGATACTTAAGACATAAAAAATATGACATACGATTGATGACATATCCAAAGTTTCTATTATTATTAAGTTGAGAAAAATTTTACTTCCTTTTGGAGGCTGATCTACTTCCTTATTTCATTTTCAAAGTTAAGGTAAACTAACCTTTGGCTTTCTTATATATACATTTTTTACAAAAGTTTTGTACATCCATAGTTTGCTGTCGAAGAGCATTTTAAATCGATGAAAATATCACATCCAAAACAAGAAATAGTTTATCAATAACAATTATTCCCTTTTATTAGAAAAACTTTATATATTCTAATCAATAAAGAATTACACCACTTGCCACACTTTAAAAATAGTGATCTCCAATCTTTTTCGTCGATATGATGTAAACTGGGTCGCTTCAAAGGTCAATGGTCATACTCTGGTCAGGTCTCCAAGCTTCGACTACCATATGACGTTTTTGCGCTTGTATAAAAAAGTTTGTGGCCTGTACTGATGGAATTTCCCGGAAAATTTGCTGTTGTTGTTGCGGCCCCTGTTATTTAAGATCCGTGTCGACCTTTATTATTATTTAGAGGGTTGTGTCATTTGGTTTGACTACCTACAAATCAATCTTCTGCGTATCTCACAAAGGCTTCGCTTAGGTGTCTAATACATACCCTTCTATTTTCCTAGTTTATTTTTAAGGTTTTTATACCTCACTTTCATGTTTGAAGCCGCACGTATTTAAGGTCTACTCATATTAGTCCGGTAAAAAACTTGAAATGCAAACCTTTGTTGAATAGTTGAGTTCTTTCAAACAAAAGCGTAGCAAACGGGGGAAAGGGGTGGTCAGTCCCCCTATTGGACGCAAATATCTCTCAGTCAGGCCAAAGTATGGATAAAAATCCACAACTAGTTTCAGAAAAACGTAAATAGTAAAAATTTATTTTCGAAATATATTAGCTGTGTAAAGCCGTGCTTTGTAGTTTGACTTAATATATTGATAACAAGCTTGAGTTGACGAAAATATTAGTCAATTGGTATACATTTTGAATGGTGTTTAGTAACCAAACATGGATACAGTCCATTTTCATTTCAAAATTCTTTAATGAACTTCCCATATAAAATCTTTCTTTTGTTCCCAGTCTCCTGATAACGCCTCCTGCCCTGTCGTTTCATAGCTACCTAAGAGTGTGAATTAAGCTCGACAGACGAAGTTATTTGAAAAATAAGACAGATGTCGAAAAAACTAATCAAAATTTTCACCTTCAGCAGATGTTTATCCATGTAATTTCCAAAGTAGTTTAACAGGGTTACCTTCCTGGCCAAGTCATCAGGAATGTTGTTAATGCTAAACCGAAACAAATTCCGGTCTTCGTCGAAATATTGAAGTCTCCTGATGGAAGAAAGCGTTGCAAAAGTGTAAACACGTAAAACTGATCTAGATATTCAAAGTAAATTTGTTTTTGTGACAATCAAGGAATGAATAAGTGATTTCGTTTCAGTACAACACACAAAAAACCGTTTACCAAAGGCTACTGATGTAGATATAAAGTTACACTAATTGATAATATCGTCAACATAAAACAAGAAGAGGAACAAAATCCTTTCAGGGAAATTCTACACAAATGTCTCGCCTACTTGTCTAACTAAATGCGTTGCTATGGTCAGTCAGGGTACTTGAAATAACTTTCTACAGTCGATAGAATACAAAATAATTTATCAAGTTAACAGTGGCGATATAAATATTTTAAATGATTTCCAAAGCTTTCTAGTTATAACAGTCAACTATTTTGTTACTAGTTCCTGGGAGTAACCAAGAGAAGGCAGCTTATTAAAACTAGTGGATCAACAGCAAAGACTGCGAGACATTTGCCACAGAACGCACACTTGATGGTCATTCGCATCTATGAGACTAGCACTTTGGTGATGTAAGTTTGAGGAGGTTGCAACATTAATAGCGTTATAGCAAAAGTGAAAAGAAGTAACAGTGTTAGTATATGGTAGTATGATGAATAGCAATTATTATTGCAGTGTTGGCAGCGGTAGGGGCTCTACTGACAGCAAGGAAAGAAATAATGGTGGCATTAATGACTGCAACTGTAATATTGTGAGTATGTAAGCAGACGGATTATCGATAATGGTAGTTGTTCCTGTTGATAGGTAGTCTTCAAAGTATATGCAGTCGTGGCCACAGTAGAATACAAGGACATTGTTGCGGTTGTAGTAGTTTTGTCTTATTATTATTATTATTATTATTATTATTACTGATAGGAATTAATAGGGGTAGAAGTAGCTGACCAGTAATAGTAGTAGTAGTAGTAATTAAAAATCAAGCATACTAATAATGATACTAATTAAGATGGTATGCATTACTAATCCTAGCAGTAAATTTGTAATGAAAGAATATAATGTTTGTGGTAGCAACAGCTGCAATAAGATAACGATACCATGTGCTATAAAATGTATGTATGTAGTGTAACATGTAATAAACGTGAATGTAAAGAAAACGTTCCGTAGCTTGGTCATGTTACTTGATATACTCTTGCCAACTGTACCATATTTGTATAATGTTTTATTTTAGGCTATTGTAGCTCACACACAGAAGTATGTGCCAAGGGTATTTAGCGGATGCTCTCAGGTGGTATGTGATGCATATCTCTGGGTAATAGATGTATTTCTATCGAAAAGGTTGTGGTAGCTGCTGATATAATCTACACCGTTGAGAAAATGGAAGTCAGACTGTTGTGCTTATTATAGCTGCAATATTAATGGTAGCAGTCGTTGATGTATTTTTACTACCGACGCTGATTATTTTGGTAAAAGAGGATGGCGGAGGTGTGTTTGCTGGTGTTAAATTTTGTTTCCTTATGCCCAACCCTACCCAAACTGCCTGAAGAAGAAAATAATTGAATATCAATTAAAAAATTAGCATTTGTTGATATCATCCTACAGAAACCTCAAATTATTGCAAGTCCGGTGTTACGTTCAGATGCAAAATTGTTACTATTGAAATACTTAGAGAAAGACAAGACAACCCTTTGAACAGCAGTAGTAGACAGGCATGGGCCACAGACATTGTCTTCTAGCCCGACAGTGCCTTTCTCTTTCTTTTAATCTGCCCAAGGGCTTGCGCCAGTGTCGTAACACGACCAAAGATACGTACCTTGTGTTTGTTTACAGAGCAAAACAGGAAGTCTCTAAAGTTCGTTGCCGGTTTTACCTGGTGGTGTACTTGATACATACTGAATGCTTATGTGACGCAGGAGAAGCTGCCGATGTTGGGTTAATGGAATGTCCCACCAGGAATTGAGGAAGCAAAGAGATACCGTGGAGATTGGGACAGTACTCCTAAATACCGAGAGAGGAAGTTTGTAACTGGTGCACTGTATAGACACGAAGTAGACTTGTACCATACTTGTAGTAGCAGAACCAATACTGGATCCCACAGAAAGACCGTCTCTAGTTAATAACCGACTTTCCGGATAAAGAATAACGAAGGACAGAAGTGCCACTTTTGCAGTCTCTTATCGACATGCAGTAGTCTTGCAAAAGTGTGAAGGAGACTTGGTCTCTTAAAGGAATCGATACTTTGGACAGAGGAGGAAATGTCTGGATCTTGAGCTGGAATAAAATACAAAAGGTGCGCTGGAATCGAAGGCCCGCTTGACGAGTTCTTCATAATTAGACACAGGGATTCAGATAAGCGCTATAAGCCTGCCATGAGGATTCGAGGAGCATCATCTCCGAAGGAATCTCTGTTGGGCTACGTGCAATTGCGTACATACAACGAAGGAGTAGAAAAAGAGAAGTTTAGTATCAAAAGGGAAGGACATATTACGGAAACATCAATAAAACAGAAAGTTGATATCAAATTATACTACAACATCTTGACGACAGCATTGACGACAGACACAGCAACAACAAGAATGATAAATACCACAATAACATCAACAATAACGACAGCAAACAACATAATACTTGAAACGTACTCACATTCACGGTGACGTAACAACGTACTTTCACAAAGTGACGATCCTGAAAGGAAGTGAAATCTTTGGCTTGTCTAAGGCAACAAGCAATAAATCTTTTCTTAGTTGAATGATGCATTGGCTTGGCAAGAACTACTGTAGTTTTATTGTTTGAGCTGAGAGTATTATCACATGTTTGTAAATACCCCCTATATCAATTACATTTCCTTGTTGATTGTATCATCATCATTTCTAATTAGTATCGCGACACCTTTGGCATACCTACAATCTCAGACAGAGCCAGGAGCAAGATTTCACGGAAATTTGACCAAAACGGAAAAGATCTTGCAAGATTGTAGCCACATACCAGGCGCTTTCTTTGATGATGTTACTTGGTATCTGCCCCTTTCCCCTTGGTATTTAGTGGCTAAGGTATGTTACTCTCCGATATCAAAGTTTTCAAAATTATGAGAGTGGCCTAGTTAAAAAACACGGCTTTTTCTTAACGCTTGTCGGCTAACGTTGTAGTTTGATTGATGATACTTTAAAGCCGTACATCTGCGGTAGGAAGCTGAAAATTAACTTTCCTGCTTTCAGTTAATACCCCTTTTCTGGTTTATGGCGTAAAACGATGGACTTCAGGGCTACAGAGCCAATGTTTGTGACCACTACAGGTTTAAACTTCTTGCTGTTGCAGGCTATGGAGTTGCCATGCGTTACAACATGGAGCATAAATATAACACAATGGGTTTCAAGGAAAGTTTTTAAATATGTTTCCTTTAGGATTTGATAGTCTTTAGCTGTCTGATTAATTTTAAATCAGCTGTAGCTCTCAGCTTGATGCCAAAAATCCTTAAAGCGTTTCTGCGTGACACCATATTATAGGTCTCACGTAGATACACTTTGTATCGTAACCATAACAGATACACCTAATACGGAGTACATATGCTAATTTTCTTCCCAAGGTTTCTATTTGAATCTTCTTAGCTAGAAGCATAGGTAGTTCCATGAATCTCGGTCATACTGAGCTGTGCCAAGCAGATGCTTCTATGTACAGAAGACGACATAAGCGTTGATTGTTTGTTAGTAAACAGCTTATTACATATAACGTGCGAGTCAACAATTTCATAAACAAGAAACACGTAAACGACTGTTGTCACTACACTGATACAAACGTGCAGACTACAAACACTTGAAAAGTTTTTGTTGAGATGAAATTTCGTTAAAGAGGAAGAGTGAGCAACATTAGCAAGAAAAATCTTTCGAATGAATAATGACTGAAAACAAAACAGAAGAGAAAACATGTAATAAACTGTAAACTAGTGGCTCCAGTAAGTGTTACTTCTTAATTAGCGGGGAGTATGACATAGCAAAGAGTGAGGGTGAACTGGAAGAGTTGCTTGGCTGAGGTTACTTGATTGTGCACCCATGTCCTACATCCATAGTTTGTGATAAGTTTGTGAATAGGTTTGGAGGTAACCCGAATAGAGATATAGAGGCGTAGAAAAACATCACATGGTGTGCAAGTAACTGTACAAGCATCAAATGACAGGGAAAAAGTTTCTTATTTTGAGACTTGGAGGCTTTCCTTAAAGAGAGAGGAATTGGTAACGGCTTAAAACTGGTATTTCAATTTTCATAACAAGTTATGCAGATTTTCATGAATACCCCTACAAAGTATGTTTACTGTGTATTCGTGTATCACGGTAGTGTTGCTTTTCACTTAAACTGGAGGACAGATAAAGAGCACTACACTCGGGCAATTGTACGTAAACATACTTTCCCTTTTTGTTGCCGTTTTAAATAACCTGTTCAGCATGACTGCGATTAGCCAAAGCTAGACAGTTGTGTTGATTTTCCGAGTTTTTGTATCTTCAATTAATGCTTACTAAGTTTAGTAATATTTGATAGATTGTTACACATAGACCTCTGAGATTTAGGCCAGTGTTAATTCTGTTTACTGACAAAGCGTGAACCCTTCGATCGATTTCTATGATTTTTGTATACTTGCGTTCAATTATACTCTTCTGATCTTCCTAATACTTCCTTAATATACACTACAGACTTTTTCTGAAACAAATATCTACATTCTAATTAGATTAAAATGTTTTGGTGCAATGAGTTTCGAAAGCGTTTGTAAATTTTGTATTTTCGCTCCTCCTAGTGTAGCTTAGTTAAAGCCCTTCTCTCAGAATCATGAAAAGCATGAGTATTTCGAACTTTTTCGTAGTAGGATGATGTTCTTCCAAATTGAAAATTTTAATGTGCTATATCTTTCATTAACTCTGGAATTTTTTCTATTATCCAAGAAAGATTCACCTAAATAATATTTTGCGCAGTATGATGAAAATTTCCCGAAACTTTTCCATAATTTTTCCGAAATTTTCCCGAAATGCAGAAACTCTGCTAGAATCCTGTCTGCAAATTTAAGCTCATCTGTAGTCGATGCAACTTTAATGAGTACATATTCAAAAGCAAGAAATTCCTTAGTATTTGATGCTTACTTCTTGTTTCCCGCTAATGCTAGCGTCGTCCCGTCATTAAACCTGATCACTAAGCATCCATTCGACAGTTGCGCTCCGAATCCGTATTTGTTACTGTAATCAACCCATTTTGTAATCCACAGTCTCTTTCCCTGTTGAAAGGCGAGGTCCAGAGACATGGGAGAATGTTCCTCTTCCGAGTCTGACGTGCCTGCGCTGATGGGATCTGATCTCCCGGACGAGTCGTGATCTGCTAAAGACTCTAGGCAAGCCGATAGTCGCATATATAGTGGTTGAGGGCTACAAAATCCCTGGGAACTGTCTTCGTCTAGAAGAAATTGAAACGGTAAGTTAACTACTATTCTGCAAAAATATATATTGACTTTGCTAAACGTCAACACCAAGATAAGAAAAAAACCCCTTTTGTTTAGTATCCATTCCTCTCCAGACCGAAACTGTTGACGGAAGGATTTAACTTCTGATCATTAGTCCATTGCAAACCTAAGAAAATTGTGTTTAAGACTGTTGATGTTTATATTTTACACAGTTACTATATGTTATTGTTGATTAATTGTCTAGAAAGTGTAAATAAGCACCTAACAGTTCTGTGGTGTTGAGGACAGCTTGGGCTGTAAAAATACATTGATACAGATAGTTTTACACAACTTCTCTCCTTCAGAACTCAACGTATTTTCTTACATTTATAGCTTGCATTATGATATTGATTCAAACACTTGAATGAAGTTACGTTAGTTTTTTCAAAGCCTGTTTTTTATGGCTCTTTAATTTTTATTAATTGCCCATATATTTCAAATCCTTATATGCAATATTAGTTATTTCTTATATTTTTTCTAATACGAAGAGAAAAATTGTATTCATTTTTATGCATTACTGAATTTTTGCCACGGCTTACCGAAAGTCCTGGAGCTATCTGCATCCCGTCCATTCGAATCTTCACTTTCGACGCCACTCTCCGGGTTTTCGCAATTGGTCCTCGTCTTTCGCACTCGCAAGTTAGCACCACGCCGCTGATTCCCAGCAAAGTTCATATGCGATAGCGCTGCTTTGATGTGTTTCATGGTCTCCTCTGCGCCACTTCCCTGAACTGCTTTCTTGCTGACGAAGCTATTTTTCGACGATTTCCTATACGATTTACTATTCAAGTTCACTAATGTTGCAAATTTCGGAGGGGCAACGAAGCACATCGGTGGCAAGCTCCGAGGAAAAAATCCACGAGTGAAAAAATCATCTTGTAGGATTGTGGACAGTGTTGGCCTGTCTTCTGGTTTGTCGCTCAGGAGTCGTTGGATTAGTTTTGCCGAAGAACGAGAAACTCGAGAAGGAATGGCGTATTCATTATTACGTATTCGCATGTAAGTGTCTTTGAGACAGTTCGTTTCAAAAGGAGGTCGACCCACCAATAAAGTGTACCTTTATGATAAGAGATGAAAAAATAGTGTAGACATGCAAAGAATTAAAAATAAACTATATTCAAAAAAAATGTGTGTAGCTTCTATAGGCAATCATCAGAGGCAAGATGTAACTTACTTTTCAATTTTATAGCAAGTAAAATAGTGTAAGGTTTCTTTTCAAAGTATTAAAAGAATACATTTTGCTTTTTCTCAAACTTCATGACCAACTATATTGTATTGCATCTTTACGTCCTGTTTTTACTGAAAAAATCTACAATATGCGGACAACATCTGTGTTGAAGTGACAATTTTGCAGTAAATGTCACATCAATGACCTAAGAAATGCTAATGTAAAAGACCACTATAATTATTAGCGTTTAATCAATGCATGGTCACCAACATAACGTTTGCATCTCCAATCGTAACTTTCACTATGCGTCCATTTATTCCTGCCTCTCTTCCAACGCACTGCATGCACTTTTACTGTTTCTTAAGCAGTACGCTTTCAACTGACCTCATCTTCTATAACTTTCGATGCACAAAGAGATGTTCATTTCGTGCTACTTTAAAATTTAGACTGTAACTCGTGATTAGTGACTTTACGCAAGTAAGTCATAACGTCTGCCTAAAATATCAGAAAACTTATTCATTTATTTATAAATATATATGATATATACAATATATAATACATAAATATGTATATATTCGTGTATTTACGCAAATTAAGGGCGCTAAAATTATCAGAAAAATTATTCATTTATTTGTAAATATATATGATATATATATATAATATACAATACATGAATAAACATATAAATATATATATATTCGTGTATTTACGGAGATAAAGGATGCTAAATTTATCAGAAAATAATATTTGAAAATATTGCTGTACGAAACTTAAAATGGTATCAAATAACGGATTTGTTTTCCTAAGCGTTTGTATAGACACAGTTCAGAGAAATTGTTTCTAGTAAATGTACAATAATTTTGTAATGATTTTCCAGACAATGAAAGGATTGGAACGTTTTTCAAATGTTACTTTTTCAATGAAAGGAACAAACACAACGAAAACAACGATCGAAAAACCGTGTCAATCATTTATGTGGTTTGTAGCACCGTGTTCCAGCCCTCTCATTGTCTATAAATTCATCCAGAGAGTGTTACAAAGTCACTCCAGACGATTGCTGTGACTAGTTGCAGGCAAAAATGTTTAACAAAAGTGGATCCGTTACTTAATATAATTTTCAGAAAGTAAAAGCATAGGAGCTGTCTTACATGACACATCCAAGAGCCCAAATATCCACCTCATGCCCATGTCCTCCTTTTCCTAGGACCTCAGGAGCAATGTAATTTGGAGTGCCACAGACAGACCTAAATGGGAGCGTAATAATAAAAAAAGATGGTAAAAATTTTTAACTTTAAAAAGGTATGAAAAATTTCAGAGAATTAATTATTATGAAATAAATGACTAATCGACTAGAAACTAATCAATTAGTCACCATATTACTCAATTAAGAAAATAATTATATAATGGAGCATCAAATTAGTCAAGAAACCGATTAATCAAATGTACAAGTAATCAATCGATCCATTATTTCATCAAAAAATAAATATATCAACCACGTAAAGAACACAGTCAATAAAGAAACCAATTAATCTATCAATCAACCAAACATTCACGCAATCACGTAGCCAACATAACCAACTAATCAGTCACTTAATCTGTCGATCCAACAATTTCCAGCAAAGAGGTAATAAAATCTTGAAAATTGCTAAACGCAATGCAATTGATTATCGATAGGTCAGTTAATCAATAAATCCTCCCAAAATATGCATCCTTACATTTCCTTTTTGCCATTATCGTCTGCTCTGACGGCAAGTCCGAAATCTCCAATTCGTATCTCCATGTCATGATTTAAAAATAGATTCCCAAGTTTGATATCCCGATGAATGACCCTCTGACTGTGCAGATAGTTCACTCCTTGTATCGCTTGATGCATAAAATGCCTCACTTCCGGTTCAGTAAGCGTCCTGCGCTGTTTCAGAAGCTGAACCAAAGACTGCAAATTTAAAGAGGATGCTAATATTAGATCACAAATTTAAACAATTATACTTGTTCTCGTTTAATGTTGCTGAACTACATATTGATTTATTTTATAAAGAAAAAGTGGCGATAATTTATGACTACTTGTGCATCGTAAGTTTACGAGCCGTATGAACGTATTCCAAACCTTTCCCTCTGCTGGTATCTACTGTAGTGCTTATTAGGAATTTACAAAAGATCCGAGACTGGGTCATAACAATATAAAAAACATTTGTTTTTTTTGTTGACTGTATGTAATTCTATTACAGAAAATAATGATGGAATGTAGGCAATGATTCATGAAAGAAATTGTCGCAAATTTATACAAATACGACCACTGACTGACACTTGGGGGTGGTGATCTCTTCTCCAATGATTTCTTATAGAAATAAAAAATCTTTCATCCTACAAAAAGTTGCAAAAAGTTGCTAGAAAAGACAAACCAATCCAAACGTAAGAGTATTTAATTCCTTAATCAACTCTCACTTTTATTTCTGAATTAATGAAACAATTGCCACCCCTTTATTGAGACGTGAAAGTTCGTCTTTGCTCTCCGTCCCCCAACAATCTACCATATATCTTCTCCTTAGTCATAAAAAGCACTAGAATCAATGGGTATGACATGAAGGCAAATTTTAAATTTAGTTTATCTTCTGTACGAGAAAATTCCCCTTCATAAGACAAAGCACTAAACCTTTACAAATTTGTAAACCTTCGTTCTATACAGTTCTTAAAATGTCGACTTATGTATGAGAAATTATAAATGTAAACATTTGTATGTATTTATGTACATAATAAACACACATCGTTTGCTATGACTTACGTAATAATGAATAATTTTAAAGTAACAAGTATGCAAAATATTTTAATATATCAATATATGTATAAATTTATAATGCAATTGCATATCTAACCTTTCTGCTACATAATTCCAATAGTATATAAACATTATCATCATCCTCAAAAAATCCGTGAAATTGTACGACAAATCTGTTAGAAAGACTCTTGTGAAGTTCCACCTCATTTACAATCTGAGAAGAAAGAAAACCTTGAGATTAAGAAAAGATAGAGTAAAATCACCGTTAGTAAAATAAAACAGAATCTCAAAGCTCCCTATATTTTCAAGTAATGAGTAACAAGCACTGATCTCTAAAATAAGACTGGATCGAGCTTCTCATTGTTTCCAACTACGAAAAAGTGTAGTCACGAGTACTGGCACCCATTAGTTAAAATAGCGCGGGAAAGTCCGCCATGTTGCGTTACATTGTTTATAAGCTTTGTGTGATGGGGACTCAAATGGCGTCCAACCACTGACCTCACTTTCAGACGGAAGATGCTAGATCCAGTCATTTTTAGAGATCAGTGGTAATACGCAACACGAGCCGCCATCTTTAGGAAACCACGGTTGTTTACACCATGCCATTTCCTAGAAATAGCTGACGTCACAAAACGTTTCGTTCGTAGAGTATCTGAAATTTAGAAACACCTTTAATGAAGGATTCCTTTTTTGCAGCTCTGTGATTTTATGGTGGAGTGATTCCCAAGCGCCACTATGAAAGAACGAATGTTTTTGTCATTGTTTATCGTTTAACATAAAACTAAGGCACACCCGAGATGGTATTATAAATTTTTGTAGTTATCATTATTTCTTTTTTTGTTAACTATATCCTGCAGTTATCAATAATTTTGAATATGTTTATGCAAATAACCTATTTTCTGTTTTGTGTGACAAAGTAGAAATTACTTATCCCTCTGTACAGTATTGAAAATTGAACGTAAACTTATTAATCGTTGACAAGTTGCAACATCTATATTATGTTTAATGCATATCAAAGTTCTATCTGAATTATGAACTAAATTAGAACAGTGTTTTGGATGCCTTGATAGTAAGTATTACTCCATAAAGAGGTGCTGGCATACATCAGTAAGATACTGTAAAACAATTAAGAAAGAACTATTCATTGCACACAGTATTTTCAGATCATTATTAACGTCTAATTGCGTTTTAAATTTTATTAGGATTGTGATATGGAATCAACTAAAAATAAAGGTCTTTACTGAACGATGTTAAATTTGCCACGAAGGTAATTCCCTTTAGAAGTCGACTTTGAACTCAGCTGCTGAAGTCATCGAGAACCTTGTACTTATTCCGAAACAACCTGGTTGAATGCGAACAGACATGGCGGTGGCTGTCACCTGTCCTTTTCGAATTGGGGACTCTGCAAAGACAAGCCTTGCTCGCACGCTTACATAAACTGGCCACCAGACAACTAACGAGACGATGCAATCAAGCAAAGTCGCGTTGCTTCATGCCCGAGCGTGACTCATTCTGAATACAAGTCAATCGAAAACAACCGCACTATCAACAAAGTGTATACACTACTGGCCTCACGAGCATTAGGTTTGGCTCGAGTATTGACTCCTTTTTGAGACCGTCTCCTGTGCTAAGCTTTTGTCATGGTGTAGAAACTAATTTAATTTCCGCATGACCGTCTAATCAGCGGCCAATTTAATTTCCGCATGGACGGCTTAGTACTAATCAGCGGCCAAAATGGCAAATCTGAAAGTAGCATCATGTTAACCTATAAATCTTTAAGAGGCATACGCGGTAGCTATCATTTCCTAACGTTTATGAATTGTATCTTTGCAAATCATCATGTAGTAATTTTGCGATGACTATCTCGTACATTTTCATGTTCTGAAAAAGTATCTCCACTTTGCATTTGTTTCTATCAATAGTACGGTAATTAATCCGCTCCCGCTAGCTCTAATGATGACCGAAGTTCTAAAAACCATTCTGAGTTTAGATTTAAAAGATTGTTTTCGGACGTTTGAAAAGTGAAACCAACCGCAATTGATTCTGTTGAATGATCGCACGATGTTTTTATAATTACAAGAACACGCCTTTAACAGCGACAGTACACCGAGAGGAAAACGAACTGTTTTTATAAGAATAAATTGAAAAAGGTAACCTGGTCCATCGTTGAATGAATATGGTTTTGGTTTGTAGTTCAACTTCAATCCTTGTCAAGGGTAAATTAAAGAAAAGGCGCACTTTCAGAAGAAAGCGGCATTTAGACAGAAGTTGAACCAAAGTCAAAGCAAGCCGAGGTATAAACTTTGAACTTGATAAGGCGGCTTCAATTGTCATGTGAAAAGAGGATGTAACCCTTCACTGCAAATTCTGCAATAGAGCTCAGAGAAATCACGGCCTTTAAAGAAAAGTTAGCAACGAACGTTCAAGTTAACTATATAGTAATAACAGATCCAATGTCTTTCTCTTGCACCATATAAAACAAAAACACTTGATTCCCTGATTCACAGTTTTAAGGCAACAAGGAGAGCAAACAAGATCAGTATCTCTTGACTTTCTAAATAGTTACTATTACAAGTGTCCTGCATTTGATCATTTATTGGAATGGAAGTACAATTACCCTCCTTAAAGCAGCGCAGCCACCAGAGGGGAATCTTTACCCTCATCCTGAGTATAACAGTAGCAACCGTCGGGTTGAAATACCTTTTGGTGTACAAGAGGGACACAGTTAATACGGCTGCCTTGACATTACTTTCTTATCATGTTGTTTTTTAAAAAAGCTTGGAAATAAAAGAACAATCCCTTAAAGGGCTTGAAATCACTAGTCAATGAACAGTGTGAATTGGACGGTGGAAAAAATGAAAGAAATGGGGAACCAACAGCTGTCAAGACTAAACGGAAAGGGACAGAGGTTAAATGGAACAGCGATATATATAGAGTAGCCCATTTGGCTACCTGGAGGTAAAGAATTTACCTATCATGACCGCTGATATCATGATTTGACAATATCCTTTTCCTCGTCAAGAGTGAAGGAATATTTGTATTAGTACTTCTGGTAATCAACAACATGTGAAGTCTTCATTTTATACTGCAGCGAACCTGATGTATGACCTGGGTTTACAATTTGCTGTAAACAACCTATCTACGTGAGTTAACAGTGTATTGATACATAACAAATATTCGAGTCTTTTTAGACGCTTCACTAGTAAACTTGTTTAATACGTGCCCCTTTTTTGCAAGATAAGGTGAAAGATTGTTCTCTTTCAGTAACAAATAGGAGCATTGTATTCAGTTTCGAATACTACCCGTATATTGGAGTAATATACACTGTTCTAAATTTTGATACTATCATTTCCCGATAAGCAACACGGATGTGTAAGTGGGTTAATGACTTTATGTAGAATGTTTCGTTGAATAAGACAAATATGGTTGACACGAAAAGTTTTAAGCGAAGCCACCTCTGCACGATTTCTTCACCTTGACATCATGACTGACCTCCGTCAATAAAACTCTTTCCCATACCTCCATATGACATCTTTGTTCTTTTGTGTCTTCGTGCCTGATTCAGATGAATTTGCTCTAATTCGCCTGCATTGACCAAGCCGTCATTCAATAACGTTTGGTATTTAGTTATGTTTACTGATTGCCCTGCTGGACACAAAAGGCGGGCGGTTACCTTTCTGCAAACACTTAGCCGATGAAATAACGTTGATTTGCTACGAGAAAGGCTACCGACAGACAGATGTAACGTCAGCCTCGAATGATGCGCTCGATTCTATATGCCACTAATAAAACTTTGATTCTGTATGCCACTAACAAAACTTTAATTCTAGTTACAAGTTATTTGATGTCTATCGATAAAAGATTTTCTTTCATAAGAAAGGACATTCTTTCGGTTTCGCTACTTTAATTTCAGCATTAGCACAGTGGTTACAACACAGCACTTCCTTTACTTTCGGAATGTACTTTTGAGCAGAGCGTTCTTGTCCGATGAAACGTGTCGCTGTTTTCAAAATGGTAGGACTAAGCTATCATAGTTAGATCTTTAAAATAGGCTCTTAGTTTTAGTGATGTGACCTTACCGTAAAGTAAACCGAGAAATGGGCATAATCGATTGGATTAAGGAATCTTCGAGAAGGGTACAGTAATTGGGTTTCTTCCTTGTTCCAACAGACTCGATTTTGCCTAACACTGTTAACGTTAGTATTTTCATACCTTCACAGTTATGTTGATTAATTGCATGTATACAACAAAGTGTGCAAGTATCAACATACAGTTGTCACTTATATCTACAGTGCGTGATTTACCTACCTTCTCCTTTTGATGCGGCTTTGAAATACGAGCCTTAGCAATAGCTTTGCAGGCATATTTTCTGTCCGTCTGCATGTCAGTCACTTCGTAACATCTTGCAAATCCACCCTGCAGAAGTCAAGAAACACTATGAATAAAGTGATGGTCACTGAATCCTAATGCCACCTTTAATATTCAAAAGTTGTTTTGCTGGAATGGGGAAAGATATTGGGATAATTGGAGCTACTTTGTTCGTAGGAGTGACTAAATACACATCAATAATTCCTGGTTATACCAAATTCTTGACTACATTAAGCCCAGGGGTCTAAACATATTAATTTGTTCAAAATCCTGTAAAGATTTAGGCCTTGTCAAAGAATGTATCTCAAATTAAATAGTTTACATTTTCCGCCTTAAAAAACTATTTGCTCTTGGAATGAGTGGATTTGTTGAGAGGGATAGGAATGTTACCAATAAGCTTCATATCGAAGAAGGGTTTCGAGGCCTAGGTAAAACTGAAGATAAACCGAAGTTGTAACAGTCTTTAAATATTCTACGGAGGGTGGTGGGGAGGTTGAAGGAAAGCAAAGATTTATAAGTAGGAATTGTGTAGCATTTTTCAAAGTAAATAATATGCTATGGGCCCGCAGTTTGAATGCTGTAAACGATAGTCGAAGTTGAAAAAGGGCATTTCAAAGGTGCAAAAGCCCAAAACAACATCTACTGTGAGTTTTAAAACATACCAGGACCGGGAAATGCTCTCGGTATTCTACAGCCCTATAAATACAGTGTGTGCAGGTAACAAGAGCCCTGGAACCATTTTACTCCAAGAAGAAAAGGTGGAATCATGTAAGATTGATATTTCGTTAAATTTAATGAATGCAAGATTTGCAATATTTTGAAAGAAGACGAGTAAACGTTTTGCCCTAAAGTTTGAACTGTCTCCCCGTCCTCCCTCTGAGCTGGTAATGTAACTACGTTTTGAAAATACAACCACCGCTGGATCACTGTTAAGCGGTTTGGAAAGGCAATCAGAAGAGCAAATCTCCTTGGTTTACAGGAGTAACTACCTGACCTTTAACCGATTTGTTGGTTGCATTATTATGAAGGCGTTGTTGTATCTTTAGACACATCTAACCCTAAACTCATCTCTTTTGCTTTTACGTCCCAGCTTATCAATGTGGCTGTCGACAGCCTCCTTAGCAAGCATTAGGGGGCTCTCTTAAATTGTAATCTCTCCTTCAGGCTAATGTTAAGCTCTCTTCCCTTCTGTTGGTATTAACTGATATTGTTTGCTCTACCAGTGACTAGTATGTACACTGACGTATCCTCGACCCAAATCATGCTGATAATGATTAGAGTCACTTTTCTTAATAAACAATGAGAATCAATGGTTAATTGTACTTCTTAGATCCCACTTTTCTCTAGTCACACATCACGTTGAAGAGCTCTATGGGAATTCAAACACATCTTCAGCTAACATGCACATAAATGTCCCCTTAATTCAACTTATTTGGTCAACAGTGATTTCCCAATAGGGTGATTGAAAGAGCAGAAGAAAGACAAGGTAGTCCAGAAAACTGTGAAGCACGGGTCCTAAACTTTTTGTGGAAAGAACACGGAATGAGGTCTTGAAACCGCACTTGCACGTAGAGTTTGCTGTAGTTAAAAGAAAGAGAGTAGTAACTGATTCTCGCCTGTTACAGAGTGAAAGTCACTTTCTAACAGAAATTGAAACAGTAGATTATTTCAACCTTGAACTTTTCTTTACTTTTTATTTAATGCATCTCAAACGTTTGTAAAATGTTAGAGTTTAATAAAACCATTTAACGAAGACAAAGATGATAAATAAATAGGCCTAGGGCATTTCCAGAGATACATTCATATAGAAAATATTTGGATAATGGTGATGTCAACGAGGACTACGATGGTAGCAATGATTGTAATTATGATGCTGATGCTGATGACGAATGTGATAGTGAAGAAGAAGAAGATGATGATAATAATAATAATGACAAGGATGATGATATTGCCGGTGGTTATCATGATATATTGGCCTACAATCTAGTGGTCCATATCATTCTATCTCTTTTGATGCTACTTTTTGGTGGTCTCTTCTGCAGTTAATTGCAGAGGTAGTTTTAAAAATAAGCTTATCACTCTTTAGATGCACGTGATGAGATGATTTTATTACTAAGAAACTTCAATATTTTATGTACCATGCAAAAGAACCGATATATAAAAACCTACTGCTTTAGATTTATGTCTACAAACACAGACATCGAGCCTTGTTGCTATGACAAGAAGTCCAATCAGCTGAGACAAGAAATAACGTATGGGATAGGTCTATAAATAATGTTTGCAGTTCAGCATGTCATAGTTTAACGAGGTGACGCAAATCAAAAGAGCAAGTTCTGCATTCTTTAACAACCACAGATACTCCTCTTCCGCAGAATCGATATGCTTTGACGTTAAATCAAAATTTCAGGAGCGGAATATCGTCGGCTATTTGATTTCGTCTGGAGAGCGCTATATACTATACAGCTAACCCAATTGTTTGTTTTCTCTACTGTGGTACATGGCGACAGGAATCTTCACAATAGAGACAACCTATCGGGAATGGTTGCTTTTATACTGAATATTTTTAGAGACGTAAGGAAATATCCAATTTCACAGCAAGTTATACGGGGATTCCGTGTGTTTAAGTGTGAGCGACGCATGTCCCAAGCAAGCGGCATCTAACAAACACCTGTAATATGCACTGCTAGTTTATGCTTTGAGGCGAGACACAAGGTAGAGCATCACACAATGCGGTAGAGGCCCATTCTTTCCCTGTCGCTGTTTACGGAGAGTTATTAGCAATTAACTCTAAAGATGGGATAATGCATCTCTTAACACATTTCCTTTGTACAAATGTTATAGCCTAATTATCGATTTTAAAAATTACGGCTACTAACTAATCTTTATACTAAATACAATTTTACAGTTCCTCATTATCATAAGTCCCATGTACAGCTTCAACAAGTGGAATGCAGTTTCTTCATTAACTGTTTTCAGGCTCCACCAGAAATTCTTAGGTTTAAGGTTACTTCCAAACAGATTTGGAATGGAAAGTCGACCTGAAGCGTTGCTCAGTTTAAATATGAAATATTAAAGGCGTAATCAGTATAATATTGGATATTTTCATTTCAAAACTATTGTGGAAAAACAGGGAAGAAATAGATGTCATTCTATTCCCGTGAGTTAATGTGGTCCTCCAACTCATGTTTTGCGTCTTACGGTAGCTACTCCCGGGTGTCAAGCAGTATTACTGGGGCCTGGGCAACACAAATTGGTAAATGTACGTAATATTTCAAAATCTCACTGCTCATGACAGAATGTTCTCCTGCTTCCCCTTTTATCATTCCCTGATGCCTAAACATTTGTAACGAGTTAAAATGGATAGAAATAGTGATCATCTGATGAGTTATAGCTGCACATCTGACTAAATTGTGGGCTCCTCGATATTACGCAGCTGAACTATCGTATTCTTTTTTATGGGCCTACTTGGACATACTGAAACAGACCATACATTCTTCTAGTAATAGCGTTATACGGCGGCTTAGGAACTCCACCGACCATAAAGATCAACCTTTCCATAATCGTGTAATTCATTGTTAGTCATTGATGGGAAATCAGAGATTGGAAAAATATTTAAATTATACCCTATCCAATCATGATTTTCCAAAAATTTTTATAGAATCGGATTTAGAAATAGATTTAAAAGAGATCTAAAGATTCCTTATTGGAGCATGTTGTATTGTTGTGTTATTGGCTCCCTATGTGCATTTTATAAGTTGTGTGTAACTAGTATTGTGAATCAGATGAAACCAGAGCTGAGCGTGTAACAGTGATCGAGAGGTATCAGGAAATTATAAACAGTATCCACTTTGTGGTTCTTAAGAATTCCACTTGAAGTATTTGAATTCAGATCGTTAGGACCAGCGCCCCATAAGAATATCAATATATCGAACATTCCTTCCCCTTACTGTGCTTAAGGATATTTTCGGACATCTGAAATACATGTTGCAATGTAATTTCACTTATTCACAATGCTTGCGATCTCTTCCGTGGGTTTACTAATCAAATGCGTTCCTTATGACCCCTCTTGGCAACCGTCTGCCCCCCCCCCCACACACACACACACACAAAAATAAAATTAAACAGTTCTTAATGAGGAGTGGCATACTCTTCAGTACTACTCAGTAGAAATCTGTGTAAGTCCTGCTTCCCGAACAGCTATAAGAGATCACCGATGATGTTTTTGCATACACTGTTCACAGAAAGAACTTATCAAGCCAAATGATTCTGTCTTCGTATTACATACCCTGATTCCCGAACCATTCCATGATCTCTCATCGTACCTCCTGATAAGCATTCCACATCCCCCTAATCCTATGACTGGCATAGTAATGAGCACAGTAGTAAAAACCACGTTGCAAGGAACTTTTGTAGGGTTAGGGGGGCAGGAGGAAAATGACGCTCAGAAAAAACACGTAAGGAAAGACAAACGATGTTTTAATAAAGAAAAACAATATTTCGCATTAGGATGGAGGGTGGATCCAAATCATTCTTCCTGTTTCCTGTAGTGATCATGATTAGCAAGAGCAATTTGCTAGTCCTTGTCCTAAAACATTTTCAAATTGTAGAAAACGTTTTTATAGGGGGAAATAATATAATGCCTCTGTGAGCACTACAATAAATGATCACTAAGATACATTACAGTATACCATGTACTTAGTGTTCAAGCTGCGTTCCTTTCATCATTACCATCATCATCATCGTCATGATTAACGTCAATTTATATGTATGGAAATGTTGCATTTATCCAAATTTCTATTCATTAGATTATCTATAGGTTCAAGTCTTTTTTCATAATCAACATCATTCTTCCGAGTCGGTACTTCTCTATCTCTAAGCCAGAGACTTGTTTTTGGCACTACTTAGATTCCTGTGGATGGTCAGCCTTACGACAGTATTAACATTTCTTATTCGTAGGCCCCTGTTTTCCATAAAATGCCCTAGCTGCCTCTCTTGGCCTGTTTCGATTAACCTTTTATATTAGTGTGAGTTTCAGTAACTTCCAAAGTCCCAGTACCTTATATTGCTTGTGCAAGACTCATATTCTCCTCTTGGCTAACTAAGAGGGGCTTCATACGTAACAATAAACTCGACCTCCGATTTCCAATTGGGCAAGCCCTTATTAAGTGTGGACACCTGGAATAATACATCTGTGTAGTGCACGTTGTTGCTTGCAAAATGTCTTCCCTGTTACATACGACCCTTTGATTCAAAATCAATTTTTCTTCCGTCTGAGTTATTTGATTTAGCAATTGTTGAAGAAGACATAAAGAGTTGTATGGGTGCAGTCTTTACACAAGCAATATTATATTAATACGCAGAAAAGGAAACTATATTTAAGACGTGAACAATCTTTCGAGTTCCCATCTCTACGCCTTGAAATATTTGGCAACAAAAAGGAAATGGAATCTTCTCAAAAAGTAACTATTATGAGCTTCAAATTTAAACCTCTCAGGGTTAATATTATATTCATGGTAATATCACTTTTAAAAAAGCTTCTATACTATTCGTTGTTTTGAAAAACAGGCAGCTGTAAATAAGATGTTTACTATAAAAATGTGCAAAAAATTGATAACTTCTTCCGATTACAAACGTATTCATTTACTGAGACTTCATATTATCGACACATAAACATAACAAGGTTACACTTTTACTCTAGAAGTTTAATAGTTAATTGGTATATAAACGTTAAGTAATGAGAGGAAAAATATTTAGTTAATAGCAAAGTTATTGAAAACTGTACCTTTCCTAGCATGCGACCTCGAAAATAGCGCTTTCCTGTTTTTGGATCCACAACAACTTGAGGAAGTTCAGGTAATATCGGTTGCGGTTTGGACGTCCCATGCTCAACTTTCAAGTTGGGTTCTTGTTTCATGGGTTTGGCAATGCAGTACGCAGACAGCATCTTCTTCAGATGGAGTTTTTCCAACTAAAATACGAATTTCAATAGATATAAACGCATCCGAGACCAAATGATCAAACTATTTCTAAAAATACGGACTACTAGATGTTCCTTGATCCTTCAATAGCTTTCAAAAACTTCTAGGCAATAAAAACTTGTAGGCGCAGACAAGAATTAAACGTGAGAATGTCTAGTGATGCACCCAGCAAAATGAACAGGTAGAAGCTATGAAACGCTTTTAGATGGATTGGATCATCTAAGTACCAGCAAATGCTAGGCATTCAGTAAACTTGAAGCATTTAAAATGAACAACAGCGTCCTAAATCGAATTCGATTGGAATTCGCTCTGCATTCCTCGTCACTGATTGGCTGCTGGAATAATTCATCATTCGAAAGCTTCAAGCAGGATCAATAAACAAGCTGCCAGCTCTCTCCCCTATAGTAGCAAACAGCACCTTCGGTTTATACTCGATTTCAATTGGATGATTCAGTCCTTGATGTAAATTGATGGGGATTCCAAGGCGTTTTGTTTGAATTCATCAGAAGCTACATTAAAAGCATAGTTACAGATTGAAGGCAGACACTTCAAAGCATGGTTGTTAGATGCAAGGAGGCGAGAAGCAATTTATTTACTTGCATTAATGTTTAGAAGGCTATCAATGCGCATCAATGTTATTGTTGATTAAACTATTTAATAATCGTATAAACATAAATCGGTATAGTGTATTTGTATACACAGACACCAAGTGTTATACTAAGTTGTTTATATCAATACCATGTACAGCTTGGTGAACAACGGAGAGGCGAATTTGATAAAATGTAGTCTACGAAATGATAATGAAGAAAAATGAGAAACAAAAATTAATTATTAAGCGAGGATTGACTTTTGTCCTCCTGATGAGAAGGCTTTACAACACCGACAGGATTCGGAGATAATTTTCGCCATATTTGTAAAACAACGAGAACCATGATACCAGCTTAAATCAAGCACAAAGTTATTGGACAAGAAATGAGAACTTGTTCAGAAGTGAGGTCATCATAGGCGAGTATAAGTAGAGGAATCGATGGCGATTCACGATATTTTGGGGTGTAAAGTGCAGAAAAAAATTGATATTCCCGTCAAGACAGGAGAAAGAGTAACTGCTGAGTTGCTCAAACGTAGTTACACCTATACGCAGCTCCAATGATAAGAGTAATTGAAGATTTGTAAAAATTGGCGGTCAGAAGGCTCAACGCCATAAAATTTTGAGGGAGAGACTTAAGTGTCAAAGTTGCATCCACATGACGTATTTTAATTACGTGATCGACTGAACACCTGCGGTCATAAAGGGGCATGACAAACATTGTTTATAAGGGTACTTTATTAGAAGGGGACGCGACATGCTTGAGATAGTGTTTTTGTGGCACTCGTAATAATTTCTGTGTTGGATTTCATTCTGAAGAGGGTAATCCCTCTAGTATAAGTGATAAATATTATAAAATTGAAGACTTGAAAAGTGATCGAAAAGAGTTACATGATAGTAGATGATCAGAATTTTCCCTTGAGAGGACACAAGCAAATGATTGAACCATTTGCAGATATTTGAGAAACTGAACTTATATGGCAAAGGCATGAATTTTTTCTATCAATTTTCAAACCAGAAATCGAGCAGTTAACCGCAAACATCTCTCATCACTGACATTTTTAAACAAGATAGTTTTTTATTCATGATGTTAAGGACTCATGTTTCTGCAAATGTAAACCTGCAACCAGCGTCATAGCTCTATAAAAAACAATGTTTCGTTCCCTAGACCCACTACGCTTCCTTTCAATATTTGTAATGTGCTGATCATGCATAAATCGTTGTTCCAATGTAGCATACGGACTGCGGCATTCACGCCAATCAACTCAAATTTATGGAATGCAGAAGTGTTCATTGTAAAACATTCCGGGCATGTCGTTAAGACGGTAGTGTCTTCCGATTGCTTCTTCTCCTTAAATTTCTGGTGTGGAATCATCAGCTATCTTTTTCTCATAGCCATGCGGTGGGAAAGTATGACGTCAAATTTTGAACATTTTTGAATTAAAGGGAAAAAACTCAATTTTCATGTTACCCTATTAGTGAGAACGTTACTTGCTAAAATAGAGATTAATACCCTTTCCCAACAAGGAGATATTAGGTTTCAAAGTTTTGAATCTCACTAACAAAACCCTATTGTTTAATGGTGGTTCTTTAATTTAAGGAACCAAGGAATATTAGCCTAACAGAGTTTTGACCAGATATTATTGAGATTCAAGCGCCTCTAGTTCAAACACTATATACATTACAGGTCTGCTACTGTGGGAAACAGCCTATTTCAAGCTTGCCTTTTGATATCTGGAGTCAGATTGTACTATTTCTAAAACTTTTGATTTATGACGTTACCACTTTCCCTCCGCATATTAAGTATAATAGCCCGATTTTTTCGTTACAAAATTGTAGAAATTCTTGCTCTTCCTGATCGTAAAGGTTATTCCATCTCATTTGAGACTAGAAAGAACTAAATTTGATAAACATAAAATTGCAATAATATTTACCTATAGAAAGCATTTGAGATGTAGATAATGGACATTAAATAGGTAAAATAGGAAAACGAAAGCCCTGAGCATCGTAGGAAACAGAAGAATTGGTATATAAGGTGACTTAACAGACGTAAAGTACCCTCAAAAAATCTCGTGCACTTATCTCCTATATTTGATTGTCTTACCAAAATACCCTATGAAACCCTCTCTTTTTAACTGATACGTCACACGTGTTTCGTATGAAATGTTTCATCTCTCAGGGTTAACAATGCAAATTTACCGAGTGTAGCCACATGGAATACCTTATGTGAAACTCAAAGGTGTAATTTTGTGATTTGCTAGTGGCAACATTAGGAACTGTTTGGCTTTCTCTGCGGGGATGCAGCTTGTCATACGCTACATCACGTTCTCCAACTCTCTATATAATATAACAACTTAAAGAGTTACCGTCACACTATTCAAAAGTCACTAGATGCGTCATGCATAGAATAAGTCCCAGAAAACCATGAATGATATTACGAGTGATTGATTTTATGTATTATGGGCCACACGCTGGTATAAAAGGAGGGGGTCATGGGGATCTTTATGATAATAATGATAAACAGAGATCATGTCTAAGGAAACAAAGGCATGGTATATAGGTCAGAGATGTAAAGCAATTCTTCAAGTACACTATTATCTAAATATCTAATATGGCAAAAGTTGAACTGCGGTAGAAACAAGGGCAAACAGTGATAAAGTTTAATCTTCTTTATTGGGCTATGTTCTACCACTTCTCAAAATTTCCAAAAAATCAACTCAAAAACTATTTCGTGGTTGCTAGCAAACGGAAAAGACACGGAAATCCAAAGAGAAAGGAAGGTAAGACAGACAGAGACAAAGAGACGAACCTACAAACGGATTGACAGAGAAAGATACAAGGAGAAAAAGACAAATGGAGACAAGCAGTCACACAAGCTGAAGTTACTTCATTTATGAAATATCTTGGGAAAATGATGTATATTAACTCTGAAAGTTTATAGAAGTTTCAGTGGATATAGAAATTTTTTGTTTCCTACCGAGTGACCTAGGACGTTGCAATCACACAGACTTTTTGAATTTAGTACCATATCTCGGTCGGCTAATACTCCGTTTTGCTGTAAGTATCAATCCCCGACGTGTAGACGAATGTTTGGTATGGTCGTCTGCTAAAGACTGTCCTATATTTTTACTGCATAGAATTGGTATAGAGAAGCTCCCTCCCCTACATAGTCCGATCTGAGGGTGGCTTTAACTATTTTAGTAAAATACGAGGGCTTAGCTGATTTTACGAAAATATAAGGAATATCCCTCAGCCGTTTACGCAGCGGTTAAAATAACTGAGTCTTACATTTTCTTTTTTAATTCCCCTTGAATGCAACTATTTTCACCCCATTCTCACTCTCTTATGCCGAATAAAGTATCTTATTAAAATAATCTGAACTGATTAATTTCAGCGACAAACTCAGGATGACTGTTACACCATAAGGAAATTTGCAGCACGTCATTTGTTAAGCTTAAACATAATGATCGGTGATCAATTTAGTAAAGTAAAGAAGCCGTAGTATCTTTGAGCGGATTCAAAAATTAGGCATGGATTAATCCAGAGGAAAGGAATAGCTTGAGAATATTGCAGGCTTTCTCAAATGTACACCATCCTTCACGTATAGGATGGATTGTCAGAGTATCAGTAATGCCATTATGGTTCAATGATACAAATATACGCACAATAAGGCGTTGCGACATTTAACTTTTGAAAAAGATTTTGTGCTCTTTTTTTAATATCAAAGTAAATGAAATTTGATATAGAAGGACGTAACGTGATATGGAGAGGTATAATTGGCAATTAGAGTGCGAGAATATCATGGACTTTGATATGCACGCACTTTGATCTGAAACGTAATTTCAGAGTATCTGCTAAATGTTAACTTGGCGTATACCATCATACAAATAGCACTCGTCACTTTTTTATGCGTTTCTTGAGACAAACAACTTTGTAATATTTCGTCCAGATCTTTAGACTATTTTTTTTTAATTAAAAAGGGGCAGACTAAAAATCCTTCAATCATTTTATCGTCCCCCTTGTCAAATCTTAAAATTTTCTCTTTGAAGTATCTCTTCGAAGAGTTTGGAGTTAATTTCAAACCGTGTGTAAAGTCATAGATCTAAATTTCCAGGTTTATAGACCCCTCAGGTTACATTTTTAATGTATATAATTAAAACTATTAGCTTTTTTGCATCTTCATGGCACAAAGAGAACTATTTTACGCCGTTCTGAAGGTAGTTGAATAAGAAACATTTGCCTCACAGATTTATCATGGGCTAACCATTACCGCGCTATATCAGGAGTACAAGGTTATGGGCCCAGTAGTACGAGGCTATATCAGGAGTACGACGTTATGACGTCACTCTGAAGATAGTTGAATTAGAAACATATGCATAACAGTAATTCCTTTTAGTGGATGTCAAGAAGTGTTATCTAGATTCCTAGTTGTGGCTTTGAAATCCGTTTGTTCTAAATTATAGAAATCTTGCACAAGGTGGAAGATGTCATTCTAGTATACGCTCTTAAGTTTAATGTGGCTAACAAGAGCGCCGCTGACCACTGTTTACTATTTTAGATTACGGAAATTTAAAAGATATATAATTTGAAACTGGCTGAGCAGGTGAAATCATTGTTATTTAGGATCATACTTTACAATGAAGTATTAACAGGATGTAGACTATCGATCTGAGAGGCGTATTCTCCGTCAAAGACTGCCAAGAAATGGGAAATTGCTAAGGAAGTGACTTGTTGGAATTCACATGACTCATCACAACGGAGAAGTTATTTTTTAAGCTGAAAAGTTAAAGTTGGGTTAGCTTCATAGTTATAGCTTATGACGTAATTTGGACTATTTTTCTCAAAGTTGAGGTTGACTAGTATATACAAGTATCTCTTTTAAATTGAAAATCTTACTTTTGTCGCAATTTGGGGTACGCACAGCAAATGGATGGATCATAATTTGAACCAATATTGCACTGTTCAGGGCTTTATTTATGCGTTCTATCAAAAGAGAAGCACAATATTTATCAGTTAAAGGACGAAAAAGGGGGCGAGTGGGTCAAAGGTAGCGAATTGTTTTATTGATATATATATATATATCTATAAGAGCAAGTTAATAATACAGTAGCCATTTTTAGCGATCTTTTCAAAAGTCTGAGGAAACAATTGAGATAAAATTAACTCTCGTTTTAGTTTTGAAAACTAATACGAATTGCCCATTTAATAGGCCCCCTTATAGCTAGGAGATGTGTTAAGGAAGAACCCTGCGAAAAGGAAAAGAGCGCACTCTTATCATGCTCATTTCATCTTCTCCAAGTAAATTTTTTTTAAAGTAGCATTTGAGACCCCGCTGTTATCATCTCCATAATTTACAAATTAAGTTACAATGACCTTTTGACATTTGGGAATATTGTTAAACTGGATGGCAATCCTTCTACTCGCATGAAGCAGAGAGAATGATCTTCAAAATGACGTAGAACTGGAAGCTAATGATGTGGAGGACTGGGAACTGATTTGGCAACTAGAGAATTCAAAGTATGTTATCAGTGATAACTTATCACCGATGTCACCGTAGATCTTTTGGCAGAGAAACCAAGAACATGGACGTGGCTTCGGAACCTGGTAGAAACTTACACCATTTTCTTTAGGCACTTTGCAAATCTTTTTTTGCGCTGCACTATCTTAAAGAGCAAATCTTACGCACGCAGACATACCAAAATTATTCATCATTAAAGTAATCAATTTAAGTCCAACGTGAGCGCACATCCGGTTTTTAATGTCTTTGGACTTATTATTATTATTCTTCTTCTTATTATTAATATTATTAAAGTATAGAGTAGGTTAAGTTATAAAAACATCTTAAAAGGCGAAATTTTACCTGGTGATAACAGAACCTTCCTCAACCATGTATTCAGCATCAAATTTTGTCATGACAAGTTCTAGAACCTCACTGCCATCCCATTTGGGCAATTGCAAACTGCAGAATCAATTGCACATTGTCTATCTAGAAGCGACATTCATGAAGGAAAAGGAGAGTTTTTTGTGGTCCAGAACATTAAAATTGCACAAAATAGCGAAACCATTTTTATACGTAATACCTTTTAAGTTTCGCTACTTCGTGCAATTTTAAAGAAAACGGATTTAAAGGCAGCTGCATATCAGTGAAACGTGGTTCACTGGAGATTTTTAATAGAATGATGGCTATGATAAGAATTATTTCTAACAGAGTCGTACAGTTTTCTACGATCCAATAAAACGACGAAGAAATGTTTCCATTCGTCTTGTTGGCGAGTGTCTGGCAAGAAGCTTATTCCAAATCCTTTGATTAACCCAAATCTGGAATAGCTTCACTCCGAACTTGTTTCACACGATTTTAGTGCATGTTCTGTGTTGAGGTGTTGTCAGTTCTTTTATGTTGTCTTTCCATCTAACTTTTCATTTAGGTTACTTCCTAAAGGTATAATTCTAATAGTGGTACCTTCGATCGATTGATATTTACATAATTTCCCATGGGGTTGGCCATAATTTTTGTTAACTTTTCTAATGCTGAAATCATAATTCATTCCGTTAAATTCAGAGAGAAATAATTGCGTGAGTCTGTTTATCTTATACCCGGATACTATAGTGTCTGTATTGAAATAATTGATGCTGAATGCATATAGAGTGATGTCCGATTAACCACCGTGAGAGAGTGTGAAACCAAATCCAAGTTCAGTGAACAAGAAACGCCTTCTATTGTTTCCCCCCTGGTGCGGATAATCTCCACATACATTTTCTCCCTAACGTAACACGCCATGTTAAAACCATCTGCTTAGCACACCTTTGGGATTAATTAAGTTTCTAGCAAACTTCTCGCCATCAAAAGTGTGTTGAAAATGGGTCGGCTGCATTTTTCTTAGTACAGGAGAAACTAAAGATGTTGTAAAAACATGAAGATATATTTGCAGGTTGATGCCCTATTTCTGCATAAAAAACTAAAAAGATGTACTATAAACTCTAAGACGTTGCTGAAGTCAGAATATTTGGTAAAAGTTAGACATAAAAAATTTTTGGATGGAAATTTTAGTCAAAAAGTATAAAACAGATTGGCAAATGCTCCTGTTGACTACTGATATTCTGTATCACCCTCACTCTGCATATTTTTGTCATAATAATGCATAATTATGCCTCTCAGCCAACTTGTATTACCTTCTGACACGAGACATAAAAAATCTATTGAATTCCACATAGAAATAAGGAAAACTCTGCAATAATCAAAATGTGCTTTCCCCGACCCTGAAATCTGAAGTGGAATCAAGACAGCCAAAGCACCTCTAGGAAAATTCCAGCTCATTACATTACATAACTCCACAGGATAAAAAACATTGATGTTCACTGTAACTCTCTTGTAATTGCGTTACACATGAAAAAAAACAACAAACCAAAATAACTAATACAAAAAGTACCAATTCAAAAGTAAGTGGTAAACATCAAGTTCGCACAGTATTAATGCTGGTACAAAATTTGTCATATTCATATGAGAATAGAGAATGCGAATGGATACACATAGAGAAAACACAGCCTTGGAGTAGAGATGACTTCACTAGCGAATAACCAAATGAGCCTTTTTAGATGAACAACAAAACTTTATACAATTTTGAAACGAGGCTATCTTACAAGAATGAGGATCATTGACGTCACAACAATATGCACATATCGTATGTTGATGTGATATGCAATTGCACATTTCCTAATAGATTTATTTGGTAGATTTCTAATGCCACTACCTCATGTCAATTTTGCAAGAAAGCCGTATCTTCCATTTACTTATCATCAGAAATCCGCACCTCAACCATTTGGCGTACCAGGTGGGCTGAGGGACTTCAGAGATCCCCCCCCATCCCAACTGAGGCAAAATGGATCGCTTTTTAGCAATAGTTAGATGATTAAACAGTAAAGATAAGACTACTTTCTTTACAAATGAGAGTAAATAGTTAGGAAATGATGTCATCGAGCATAATAAATTGCTTGATTTTAGGATGTAAACTGATTAACTGCAAATTATTTAAGGCCCTCTATTAAAAGATGTTCCGTCGTGATTCGGGAAAATGTAAGTTTTGTCGGGGCAAAAGTGACTCAAGAGCCTGTAAAAAAGGGCTAGCATCCTTATGAGCCTTGTTATGTTGGTAATTCAATAAACCAGAACAATACAAAATATATGTCATTAATGAGTGCTTTCACAAAAATTTGAATCTTTATTTGCTTCTAAAATCTATCAATTTCTTTTTCAAAAGATTGTTATATCTCCGGTAAAAGTATCTAAATCCCATGTTATCTCACAACATTACCTTCAAATTGCTTTCGAATTTGACTGAAAAAAATTAAAATCAATTGAAGTGTAATCACGCACGTTCATAGTTGCAAGCTCGAATTACATCATAGAACAAACATCTATTAAAGTTTACTCACGTGCAACGGCCAAGTTTCAAAGAATAATAAAACTTAAAAACTTTTTGTAACATTAAATATCTGAATAAGAACTGTCATAATTACGCTATGAAACCTAAATTTGTTCAACATATTTTAGGTCATTGTTTCTATCTGTAGGGGATGATTTTTATTTAAAGCAGTATCCTATTTCTTCTTAACTCAATCCATGAAGCACGTTCTAATATATCTTCAAATGTATGTCAAATTCCTCGTTCCCAATCCTCCAAGGCTGATTCTTAGTCCTGATTCTAAGATTATTACCCTGTCCACAGTGGGAATGGGTCCAAATCTATCAGTTACCAAATTTGAAAATACATAGCTTCGGTATACACAAGTACTTTTGGTTCTGTTTTCAGTTTGGAACGGAACGGTTTCCGTTTGTGAGACGCTGTAACAGTAAGGTTAAATAGATCCATTTCCGTTTCAAACCCAATTACTTGCTAGGAAAGGAACAAATTGCTAGCGATATGAGCAAAAGGCTATAGAAGAGGAACAAGAGTAACAACGTTTGCTGCAAAGTAGGGTCAGATTGCACTGCAAATTACGTTCTTACGTATGGTAACTATTGCTATGCCTCCGAATGAGGAATTCTGTACTTAAATATAAATCTGTATATAGAGTGATTGAGCAATAATCAGCCTACTTGAGATAAGAGAAGTGAGAGTCACCCACTGATCTCTAAAATGACTGGGTCGAACTTCCCATTGTTTCCAACAGCGAAAAAGCGTGGTCTCAAATACTAGCCTCCGAAAGTTAAAATAGAACGGGAAAGTCCGCAGTCTCACGTAACACTATTTATATGCTTGTTTGATGGGGACTGAAATAGCGCTCAAACATTGACCTCTTTTTGAGCCGGAAGATCCTCGATCTAGTGACTTTTAGAGATCAGTGAGGTCATTTAAAGCAAGAAGGCACCCATGGTGGTCATGGTGTCTTACTTGCTGACAATTGTTCACAATTTTGGCGGCAACATTTTTAGATCCTAAATTACTTATTCCCTCATTACGAGATCTATTCCTTTGCAAAACAGTAGAAACGGACTTCCAATGAGATCGTACTGTGCACTCTGCAAAATAAACACTATTTTACTCTGCAAAATTGTGACATCGTTTCCATTTAGGTCTGCTCCAATTTTCTTCGGGTAAACGGGGTCTAGGTCCTGCGTTTTGGACGCGTTTTTAACCGATGTCCTTATTTTCTTGCTTCCAATCCTCAAGAAGTATCAGATTTCTGTCCTTCGAATGATTTGATAATACACTACATTAAGTGTTGTTGTATTGGTAACGGATTTATTGGTAATAGAGCGATTTATCAATCGATTCCTTAATCGATACACTACAATTAAAATTGTATCCTTAATTATGTGATGCCGATATTTGGGTAATACTAAAATGATAAACAGCAGTTAATGATTTTTTGCTGCAAGTGCTGGCTATCTTTACTCTCGTCCCTCTTTTCTTTATTTAAAAATAAAAGGTTTCTCGAACAGGTATAGAGAAGTAGGATAATCTTTAATCAGATGGTGAGAATGCATTGTATGGTTATATAGCAATATAAACAATAATCTCCAATCGGAAACTATCTTTTTTAGCTCGAATGCTCCTCGGCAAAGTTATAGCGCGGATTGTACCAATTTTTGAGCCCTTTATCTTGGTTTATAAATCAGGTCATTATCAGTGAATAATTTTAAATCTGTTTCTTATGCAATAGAGCCAAGAGGTCTGAGGCTCGCCTGATTGATCGAGGGGTCTTTTGGAGATCTGTTATGTGTTGTGGCGTGAACGATAAAGTAGGCAATTGACCGGTAATGTAGCGTTACTTTTGCGAAAAATTTCCCCCGTACGAAAATTGGTTATAAACTATTTGTATGATTAGTTAGATAATGAAAGGGATCATTGATTGACGTACACTAAATCAAACTTGTGATACTTTTTCGTTGTGAGACAGTGCCATATTTACGTAGAAACAAGAGTTAAATTGCAATAAAAGTATGAAGGAGGAATTCTTAATCTGTAAACAGTCTAATTTATTAATCTTCTTCTGTGTCGCTCCGGTGTGTCGAGGCTATAGAAGAACAGCAGGAGACGATATTTTATTTCATAAGAGAAGTGGGGTAAAGTTTTTCAATCCCCCTCTTCAGATTGATTCGTTATCCAAGGGGTATCGTGCCAGAAAAAACGGGCTTAAAGTGCTAACGTGATTTGTGGAGATAGTAGCTTCCATTAAATAGAATTCATGCTAAAAAAAATTCTGAGGTTGTTTCAATTTATTTCTTATAAGAGTATGGTTCTGCAGATCCTTTTTCATTTCCATCCATGTCTTGGGATCTTCAAAATGTGCTAATAGGCAGAAATTACCGTACCGAAACTAGGTCCTGCAACAGTTTCTCTATGCTATAAGTTCTATCATAGTTTCTGTTTAGATATTCTTCCTTGTTGTCTAGATGTTATTTAAGGGCTTGTTTTCAATTTAAAATGTTTAGCATCGTCAAGAAAACTGAAGCGAGTCGAAAGAAATGCCTCCTTGGTCTTTACTTAAAATTATGCTATGAATGGTTACCAATGGTATCCTCTGAAGTACAAAGCAGAACGTTTTATGGCAAAACCACAGAAAAATTTACAGTTTTCAAGTTACGACGTGCTTTTTTCGGCTTCGCGTGATTGGAATATTTTATGACAACCAGGTAAATCTCTGCTGTGTTCTCATCATCAGAAGTGGTGAAGTGATGAAAAATTTGTCACTGTTTCTTCGACATCAGAATCATCCGATCGGGACGGTTGCCTTGGTACATTCTATCTCTCCAGGGATTCTCGATGCAGCATCACGGTATCCATATCGTGAACTGGTGTGTCAACATCGCGGGAAACGTGGTCAAGGTAGCTCATTGTAGTCCACCACCGTAGTGGCAATGACTTGTTTTCCATAGAATTGACTTGTTGATAAGCTGGTTTTTTCTTCTGTAACAGTCCCCAGGAAAGCAAACAAGTCATTCTTTCAATGAGGTTGACACAGGTGGTATGTTTCCATAGAGCTATTCTTTGCTTGGGTGCTAATGCCGAGATTTATCAAGTACCATGCTAAGCATTCTTGCATAGGTCCCATCAAGCATCTTTGAAGTTCCTTGGTCAATGTCCAAGTAGCAAAACCATGAAAGAGGCCTGATTCAAGCACTGCTACAGAGAATTTGCGCTGTAGGTAATCTGAGAGGGTAGATTTATGGATGATTTGGAAGCTGTCACGGGGTGACCAGAATTTGGCTATGTGATATAAATACGTCTGTTGTCGTATAAAATGGACAGTTACATGTGTAAAGATGCTGTAAAGGTTCTGTAAGTGTTAATAAATACACAATTACAAATGATTTCCATTCATGTACCTTTCCATCTCCTTATGAATACAGATATATATTTTCCCTCTGACTCAACAGACTGCCGTTCATGGTATATGCATTATTGATCTGAAACAGTGAAAAGTATTTTCCTTTTTCCATTTTGACCTTTAACCTTACAGTATCTAGACTATCAGTAAGGTGTCAGCCTTGTGATTTGAAGAGTGAGATCTTACTGTAAATATCTCAACAACCACATACAAACTATTGGTAGGTTAGTATATTAAATTTGAGAATATGATGACTTTATGTTATTGTTTGGCAAACTGCGCCTTAAGAGGGATCGTATATCGACTCATAGCAGTTCAATCTGCACCCATTCTATTTGACATAAAAGACTGCTACATATGTTATGAAATCAATAACTAAACAAATCTTTAAGCTATTTTATTATGTTACGAGATCGTTTCTTCTGGTTATTGATAGATTCATATCAGTTTTTATTTGCAGTTTCAGAATATTTAATCATAATAATCAATGTGGATATACTTGAGTATCAGATATTTGAGTTTAATAGAATTTCATTGCAGTTTTGTTTGGTTGTGATCATCAAAGACAAACCAGTGGGGACTTGTGATTAACCAGTGATCAGGAACCGTAAACAATATCAAGAGATGCAATTTTTAAGAGCAGAAACTGATTTATGAGTGTATAACCAAGATGTATGCATCCACATTCATATATAGAGAAACTGTTAACTGCAAATCTAGAAGTAATACGGCGATAACTGTAAGAAAAAATAGAAATTTTTGAAGATGTTACAAAGTCGTACCTACACTACCCATTAAATGCTCGAATGCTTCAGTAGGATCCATAGTCAAACCAAGAACTAACGCATAAATTGAGCACTTGCGACTTCAAAATAAGGATTATAGTATACTAAGGTGAACGACACGGCAATAAACATTAAATTGGTTTCCGTACCTCTTTTTTAACATCAAATCGCAAGGCATCCCGAAGTTCCCGTAGATTATAAATATCCTCCATAGCTCTGTTTATACCGAGATAAATTTCCTCAAATTATTCTCAGGACGATGGTTTCAACCGACCGTAGGCTTTCTAGGATGATCGGTTTTTCTGTTTGGCTGAAGGACCTGGTTTTCTCATTTGGCTATCCTGTCTTGTTTTGATTTCAATTCCGCACTCGGGTTATTCCTTCAATTGATTCTTGATCTATAGCTAGAAACATGGTTTCGAAGA
Source organism: Carybdea cf. marsupialis auct. non (Linnaeus, 1758) (assembly GCA_010016065.2). NCBI lineage: Eukaryota > Metazoa > Cnidaria > Cubozoa > Carybdeida > Carybdeidae > Carybdea > Carybdea cf. marsupialis auct. non (Linnaeus, 1758). Next base: position 35,656 of record JAAAKL020000671.1, read on the forward strand.
CTTTCGTAGATTAGACGCATGCGTAGTAACTGCTAAATCCAAGTTAACCATGCATGAGCGGGTGGCTAAGTCAGATCAGGTCGCGAAAGGGCATTCGCAGAGAATGGAATCACCGAGGGAAAGAATAAATGTCAGGGAGCAGCAAATTGAAGCTGTACTTCTATACAAACTTTTAGAAACAAGCACTCCTAGGGAGCCGTAACCTTTGTCAGGTCCAGACCAAGGTCAGAATTGTCTTCATTCTTCTAATATTGTGTTGACTTCATAGCTCCTTCAATTCGTTGGAAAGTGAGAATTTTACACTAAAATATACGGTATCAAGGAAAGGAAGAACATGTAAATTTTGATTCTATGTCTCTTGCATCGTCTGCTTATCGTACGGATCTCTATTCCATGGAGCATTGAACTCCTTGGAGAAATAATGAGTCTTCGTTGGTCGAAGTGAATTTTAACAGTTAGTCATGACATCATGATAAGAAGAGTAAACAAAGTAATTAAGAAAGCTCACGAATATTAAGGAAATTGATCCTTTGATCCACCAATTAGCATCGACAAAGTCTAGGTAGGGACGAACATTGATAGAATTAAACTGTAAGACTTAATTTACTTTACTTCAGATATTGCAGTAAACAGACGTATTTGTGAAAGTAAACAGTCTCTATGTTGACTACACAGTTAATAAATTCATGACAGATTAGCAAGAGAAAGAGAAAACTACAAAATGGATACTTCAGACTTTTCAGCACAGCATCAAAATCTGCAGAAAGAAATTTACCATGTAGTAAGTCTGTGGAAAAAAATTTAAGCATATCTCAATTTGAAGATAAATAGCAAAGCCTCTAACATTAAGAATTTAAAGAAATCTAAATCTTCAATTTCAAGGAAGAAGTTTTAAAGTTGTGAGTTCGCACGGAAGCTCTTCCAGTGTCGAAATCATAGGACTTTGTGATAGTCATACATGACCTAGACATTTTGAAGATCCCAAGACATGGTTGGAAATAAAAAAGACTCACAAAACGATACTTTTATAAGAAATACATGAATGCGTTTTAGTTTCTGCTCATTCCGCCTCTTTGACATGATCTCCGCATGTTGAAATTTCCTTACTTGACCTACATTTCTTTTGTGTGCGCGAATTTGTGAATTTAAGTTTGTGTGATTGTATCAGAATAAACTATATACAACTACACTAATTTATTTTGTAAAATTATATTTTGATTCTCAGTTCCTCTCTATGAACCTACAACCCTTGCTAAGTGCTCCTTGGAAAAAACTTAATGAAATGAATGAAAGGTCATGAAAATGTATGCAACTACCATATGTAATGCTGTATCATAGTATAGCATATATTTAGTTAAGAAAATAAAAGGTAAAAGCATTTGTTATTTCTAGTTTAAAAATTATTTTCCCCAGTTCAAGGCCAAAGCCACTACTAGGAATGGCGTTACTTTTACCCCTCGGATGACAATCTATTCATGCTTGCTACTCATGTTATCCATGCTATTCATGCTTGCTATTCTTGCTATTCATGCTTTTCATGCTTGCATTCCCCTCTATGTCCTATCTCTCGAAACATAGTTTCTCACTTCACGAGAGCAGATGACAGAGAACAGAACCTCCAGGATCGTGGCAGGCAAGCTCAGGGTCGGTTCTGTAACCTGTAATCCTTGAAAGACTCTGAGCTTCCCCTCTTTGCACATCAAATGATGGATATACTGAAAGATAACATGATGCACATCATATTCAAGATACAATGCGTCATTTTACATTTATGATAAAATGAGGTATTGTAGTGGTACAGATAGGTTATTACGGGCACTGAAGGTCCAGAAACGTAGTAAACACTCCTGAAATTCCAACAGCCTTCAGGCTTCCACAATCTATTACCTAAAAACTCAATCCACTAACAACACAATCCATACTCACTGAAATCCAAAAAGCTACTTTTATATGACATTTACAATAGATAAAAATTAGCCAATCAAAGAGAGACAAACACACCAGACAAGAGAAAACGAAGGCAGATAAATATAGAGAAACAGAAAAGTACAGCAGACACATGTGACAAAGCAACATACAAAAGCAGAATTACACATGATCAGCACATGAGGTTGACATGACTGGACAAATAGCAATAAGAGAATCTAACAGTAATGCAACGAGTAAAGATACATATTGATACAGAGTAAAGGGGGGAATTACCATTACAGTATTCCATAGTCACGATGCAAAGAGGTATACTACGTTCAAGATGCTATGAAGTATGCCTTAGTCCAACATTCCAGCTATAATGAGATATACAACATTGAAGATACAATGAGGTACACTACATTTCAGATAAAAAGAGGTGTACCATGGTTAAGATGCAATGACGTATAGCACACTCAAGATACAATGAGATATACTACATTCAAGGTATAAAGATGTATGCCACATTTTAGAGACAATCACGTATACCTAAATCTAAATATATCACAATATACCACATTCAAAATGCAAAAAGGTTTATTGCATTTACGATGCAATGAGGTATTCCCACTGATCTCTAAAAAAGACTGGATCGAGCTTCTCATTGTTTCTAATTACGAAAAAGTGTAGTCACGAGTACTGGC